>VZSF01002343.1:88105-101476 GCA_013398295.1 Chionis minor
CCCGCTTTTACCATCATGATCCAACAAGACACTAGAGTTAAAGCAGTACTTCAGCTCACAGAGAGGTACAGATATCCCTTCTGGGTACACAACGTGCAACACTCCTCAGGTGAAAAAAAAAATCCATCTTAAAAAACCTCCAAAGCACAAGAAGTAGCAAGGTCCAGTTTCCTCCCTAAACCTTGGGGCACCCCTACCCCAACTCCCTTCCCTCTCGCTTCTGCTTCTCTCCCTGGCACAGTCTTGCTTCTGCTCCCTGCCACTGGGGAGGGAAGTTGGGAAGAGGCCACAGCTGCCAAACACGGGGAAACCAGTTAAGATGCCCTCCGCTTCAGGGCACTGCCCCACGCCAAGCACAGAGGGACTGCCCGATCCTGCATCCACCTGTGGCAGAGCAGACTCTCATGCTCAGCGCTGCCAAAAATCCCTGCTCTGCCTGTCCTTGAAACGGCTCCCAGTACCCACGCCTTTCTCAGCCTGCCTGCAACTGCAGAAATACTCCAAGTACGATCTCCCAGACTCTTGCTACCACTCCTTTCCCGGCCATCTAGCAGCAGGGAGATGAGAATGGGTTTTCCTGTGATGTTCACAATTAGCATTAAGCAACTGTTATCCCACTTCTCTGCTGAATATGGGAGTATGGAAGAAGCCTCCTGCATGCTTCACACCTCAATGTGCAAAAGGCTGCCTGGGGATGCTTCGAGGGAGGGGGGGAAAAAAAACCCCAAAACAAAACAAAAAAAAAACCCCACCCCACCACAGTGCAATGCCAAGCCAAAAGACAAGCTGAAACTGCCTTTTGTCAAACGGGCACCCAGAAAGCTTGGAAGGGAAGGGCCCCTTCGTACCGCCACTGCAGATACGGCCATATTCTTTGGACTATGGTCCGCGTCCTCACCGTGCCAGTCATTGAATGGGCGCAAAAAGATCTCTCAAACAAAAATTCTGACCTTGGACGACGCAAGCACAGGAATGCGTAATTTTCTAAATATAAAAGTCAAGGTCAGAGAAGGTCAGTAATTCTACCAAACAGTGCCACAAAATGACAGCCATGGGCCAGCAGTGTCACCAGGGGAACGGAGCTACTTAAAGGGCGCTCGCAAGAGCAATCTGATAAAGATCCAACTCCGATTTCCTTACAAGGGTCACAATCACTGTTCCCATAACAGAAGCCAGATGCACCAAAATAAAGGCTTCTTCGCTGAAAACCAGCTTTCTCTTTCAATGGAGTAGATGCTACAGATTTTCTGAAAAGGAAAGCTGTTCCAGCACTAAGTGGCCACTTGCTGCTTTGCCAAATATCAAGACTTGATGTTTTTCTTATCAGTGCTTATGTTACTCATGTCTCATTCATGATAGATGATTACCTCTGATGCAGGTTTCCCCCTCAGCTGTTTGCTTGTTTCTTACAGACAGCAAGATTAACTAGAGGGACTGACCACACACTACAACAAACAACTTGGCCAAAAGGAGGCACGGAAAGAGGAAGAGAGCCTGTTATAAAAACTTACTGCACCCAGCAGAGGAAGTACTGCAAAAAACTTGAAAAAAGTGGAAGGGGTGTGTGGAGGGGAGATTTAGCTAAACAGCGAGTGAACCTGCAGAGCTAGAAGCCCAGCTACTTGCTTTAGTACTAAGTTCAGTTTCCTGAACAAAAAATTTCAACTCTTACAGCCATCAAAAATTCAGAGAGTCATTTAGGTTACTACACCAGATAGAAAGTTCCCCTATTGAGAGTTCCTCACGGTGCAAGAAAAAAAAAAAAGCTAAAACCAAAACAGGATGCTAAGAATCAGCCTACTAAAGGTAGAGTCTCCACAATTGAGGGGTTTTTTGCTAATTTTTCCTTCCTTTCTGAAAAAGAAAAAAAAGGAGTTCTTGAGCGAGAACTAGAAAACAAGACACATATCAATCTCTGTATACAGGCCTCTCTAAGTCTTTCCAATTACTCTGGCACCTGTAAAGGGACTTGAAGGAGGGGTTGGCTTAGACCTGCAAGACGACTTTGCACAAAAAGGAAGGAGGCAACATTAGAATTACAAATAACTCTGTGCTAAAAAAAAATAATGTAAAGTGGTCAAAGCTGCCTCTGCGATAAGGGAAACGTGTCTAGATCTGGACTGCACTAAAAATACTGAACCGAATTTAATCAGATGAACCAACTAAACTTCCCCCCTCCCCGGCAGAGTCTAAAATGTGGTTAAGAGGAACATGCAAGTTGGAGAAAACATCCTTAGGAAGGTATAAGCAGCACCAACATCAATACCAGTCTTGTTTACTACCCTCATTGTGACCCACACACTTCAGCTCCAGACTAACATGCTTAAGTATGCGTCAAAAAGACCTACTAACATCACACAATTTCTTGTTTCAGACTTCAAATAAAGGTGAAAAGCAGGAAAAGTTCCAGCTCACTTTTCAGAAGGGCAGCTCACTTCTGTTGACAGCAAGATAAAGCCATGGAAAGGAAAAGACTAGGAAGCAGTATAGTTAAAAAATTGGGGAAAAAAAAACACAACAGGGAATAAAAAGTTAAATATTTGCCTTTCTATGGTCTTCCTGCACATAATGTATTGATCTGAAACTGAGAACCACCTCAAATTAGATTATGATTTCCCCTTTGTATGCCACAGGTGCAATTTAAGTATATCGAGCTTTATGTACCACGTTAACAGAAAGAACTAAAGGTTGTGGCTGGGGAAGATGGATATGTAGAAAAGGGCGAAGAGCTGAGCTGTGTGTTAGCCAAGCTAAATCAACAAAACAAAATTCACTAATATTTAAAGAATGTTGGCATTGAGGAAAAAAAGGGATTTAGCATGCTAGAAAATGGCACAAGTTGCACTGATGAAGTAAACAAGGTTTAGAAAATAATCCATTTATTGCAGATGTAGTAAATTAACCCTGCCAAACAAGGAGTATTTATCTTTTTGCAAAATATCATTTCATTTTTTAAAAAATCTAAATACTGCAGTTTGAAAGGCGAACTGCATTTCAATCAGTGTGAAATCATTCTCCAGACACCACATACTCTGCCAAAGCTCCTCCTGATCGGCTTTCCATACAGCAAAGTGAAGGCCCCACTGAAGATGGGTGTCAACGTTTACCAAAATCAATTATGCGATAAAGACAAATGTGGGTGTTTGTTTGGGGCTTTTTGTTGGTTTGTTTTTGCACCTCCCACATATTACTTGCTCTCCGGCACACAGAAGGGAACTGGCACACTTCAGAGTGCAGAATAGTTCTGAAAAACCTCATAAAAATATTCAAATTGCAGCTGAAGGTCTACAACATAAGGCAAGCTGTTAAGATGGAGAGGCAATTCCAAGTTAATTGTGGGTCTGGAAGCAAGGTATAGAGAGTTTACCTGTGATTGCTTTGCCCTCGCTTCCTAGCCTAATGCAAAGAAATGAAACTGACCAGATCCAAACCCAAAAATCTGAACAAGAACTCCAGATTTCTTACGTTACAAGAAGCTAGCATGTAAGAACTAATGCATTTATCAAGAAACACCAACTGCTAAAACCCCTACGTTTAATGCACCCTGTAAGAAAATCTTAACAATTCACATTCCTGTTCTGGCTAGGATCCTGAATAAAAGAAGACTGGCAATTAAATTGGTTAGAAATGAAACCAACTTACTTGCAATATCCTGTACCATTTTGATACGGAATGCACTTTCCCTCATTAACACATGGCTTGGAGTCATCCATACACTGCAAAGCTGAAAGAAAAGAAAACAACAGTCAAATCAGTAGCCATACATGTCAGGTCAAAGCTTTATTAGCATATTTTGGGGAATGAAAATCTTACAGTAGAAAATTTTGTATGACTGGAACAAAACCAAAGAGACTATCGCATAGTTTAGTTTAATCTCTGGCAGCATCAAAAGAGCCAGACTAAAAGAAGAATCAAATACAGATTTGTTCATCAGGCAACTAAATGTTTCCAGAATTTCTTTTAGGTAGATTTTCAAAGCAAAGCATGCAGTAACTTCAGCAAGCTACAAAGACATTCGTGTCGGTACTTGTGTATTTTGGGTTAAGTGTCACCAATTATTACTTTCTGATCAAAATTCTGGACTGCAATTCTCTGAAATAAGAGGCAACTGCTCCTAAGCCTTCTCTCATAGTACTTTGTCTCAGATTCGTTCCTTCTTTCCTACTATCTCTAGGGTTGCTCGTCACTGAATAGGAGCATCTCTCCCTCATCAGCTCACCTGCTGTACGTTTCTAGCAATCCAGAATTTGCCGGAACATCGTTACTGTTGTGGCACTCTGATTCCAGTCAGGATTGTGTTTGGGAGTAAGTGAAAACATCAGAGATGTCAGACTTTCAGCAAAGAATTTGGTATTTCTAAGGAGGAGATGCTCTGTAGCTCAAACTTGACATTTTCAGTATTGTGTTTTTAAAGAGGCATTAGGTACGATACAGTTCAGGGATGGTCTATTTTTATCCAGGTCTACTGAGAGCTCTAGTGAGGTTTGTCCTGATGGAAGCAACACATCAGCTCCAGCTCTGGCAATCACCCGTCTCTTCACAGGGACCTGAAGCCAGGGACCTGGCTATTTCTGAAGTGACCAGAAGGGAGAGAACTATGGAAGCCCCACAGGAGCAGAGGGCACTCTAGAACCACAAAAATTCAGCCAGTCCACATAGACCTGAACCTGCCATTTTAATAGCACTGAACTACTGGATAAAGCTCTTGGAAGCAGAAGAGCTGGGTCTTATCCTATACTGAACCACGTATCTAAAAGTCTCATGCTCTTCCAGTCTCCAGTCCCTTTTCCTGGCCCTCAAATACACACACACTTCCATGCCTTTACACACCCTATTCCAACAACCTTAGTGCATTTGGGAAAGCATTTAACCAATCTTCAAAGCACCTAGAGGCATCAAGAACATCCAGCCACCTAAACTACCCACTTTTGTACCAGCTGCTGTAGGACAGATTGCCTTTTTTTCTTTGTTTGCTTGTTTTTTAAGGATGGTTTTCCTTTCCTCAAGAAATAATGAATTTTCGATACAAATTCAGCAAGGGGTATCAGGGAAAACTGGTCCAAACCACCCCCAAAGTTTATGTGCCAGTGACTAAGGAACAGTGTTCAGAAACAGAAGAGTTAATGCACGAGTCCCACTAAGCTCTCCCTGCAACCAGCCCAAATTCAGTCTAGCAATTAGACAACTTGGAACAGACTCCAGTTGCTGTTATCCAGGGCTTGAAGTGTTATTTCTCAATAACCCTGAAGCACGTAAACAGGTCACATGCACTACGAGGTACTGTAAGAGCGTTTCACGCTTGCAATCCCTATAGAGAATACAGTTAAATTAAACCCAGTTGCCCAGGAAAATTATCAGCATTTCCCACAATATGCCTATGCCTGTTTCTCTTAACTTGCTTTCTGAAAAAGGGGCACTTGTATGGCGCTGCTTCTGCAGAGCTCTCAGGAAATGAACAAAATTCCACTCTGAGCCCCTTTCAGATAACCCCTGAGGTCAGGGTTACTAAGCGACAGAAATATTAACACAGATTTTGCATGGCATTCCCCCCCACAGCGTTCAAAAACACTTACACTGATTTGCACCTGTCTGACAATTTTTGTCCCATTTAACAGCAACATCAACAAGGCTTCGACTCCAAAACTCATCTGCTTCTGTCTAACACTACAGCAGCTTGTTTTTGCAGCAAGGATTAGCTCCAGTTGGCATAGTTCAGTTACGCTGTGTTCAAGAAAAACTGCAAAAGAACCTGTAACAATTCGGACTTCTCTTACCACCTATGCTATTCCGGGGAAACGGGGGAAAGTTAAAACGAGCCTTACCACATTTCAGAGAAGCGGGAGGGGAAGCAGACTGGGTATTCTCATCTCACTACCTTGAATTTTCATCCTTTTCACACCAATCGAGCCAGTGAAGCAAATACTCGGAGGATTATTTCTTTTGTGCCCATGCTTTCAAACACAATTTTGTAATCTCTTCGAGTACCCGCGTCCCCAGTGAGCGCCGAGCGGCCAGTTGATTTTGTAACCCACATAGTAAAAGCTTAACTAGCACTTGGCCAAAAACACCTCCCAGCACAACTGCAGGGAGGGGAACAAGAGGGTGACGGCTTTCGGGGTCGCAGCGAGGATCCGAATCAGTGATTCCGGTTTAGCTTGCTAGGCCAAATACAGACACAGCAGAGAGGCTTTAGCAAACTAATGATTAATTTTCTCCTGTTTTTTGACAAATTATTCCTGCCTTGAACTGCTGTTTAGCAGGTCATTAAACTACTAGTAGTCCTTAGAGTTCTTTACCAGAGACACATAGTGAATGGGGCAATGCTGGTAGCTAAATATATATTTTGTATATAGTAATTTAGAAGTGAAAGCAGCTAAGAAAACAAAGCTTTTTCAGCTTAAGACTAAAATAGGCTGAAGAGAAATACCTTAAAATGCGACTAAAGCTGAAGCAAATGTAAATGTAACCATAGTCTATATTAAAATGAGTATTAAAAAGTAACACGACCACTTCTCTTTAGAAAAGAAATCACAAGGGAAATTGAAGACTACAGTTCTCACAGTAAAATTAGCATTTCTGTGCACAAAGCACTGTCTTCCTGTATTTCAAGATATCTTTAACAATTTCACAATGTATGCAAAACCAAGGCATTTCAACATGACTTACTTCAAAAGCTACTTTTCTGCTACTCTACCATGCTGTGCTCAAGAGTTAGTAGTATCAGAAAAGTATCGGAAACTTTACATGCTACCTCAGCCAACATAAAAAGCATGTTTCGCCACATCCATTACGTTGACTGGAAATACTTTGGTGCATACAACATGAGCAAAGTCAGCCTTGTCTTGAAAAGATAAAGCCACTTTTCTAGAAGCCATATATAGGTAGCATCAGCGCGCTGTCAAGGCTCTGAGTCTCACAGGCTGCTTTTGACACTTTTCTTCTGTGTTTAAAAAAACCCAGCAATGGTGAATTATTTGTTAGTTTTTCTGGACTTGCTCTAGCTTGCCAAAACCACCAAGGCTCTCAGAAGCTGGGGTAGCCTAGACCAAGCAGCGACGTTTCAAGTCCTCGCACTCTCGTGCGGTGGAAGGCTGACTCCGGTATGCCAGAAGATCTTCCAGGGGGAAATCCCACAGCTTTCTAACGTACTGAACCACCTCATGATTTTTATCGGGCCTTTTGGGCATATTACGGGAATATTGGGAAAACGCTCCGTGACTATCAGAAAGACTGGCTTCTTATGAAGTGGGCAGGCCACCGCTTTGTGAAAGAAGCTCCCAATTTCCACCACGCGCGGTAGCCAAGTTTGAAAGACTTCTCGGACAAGGGCTCTAAGTGCACTTCAGATGACTGTTATTAGCTATACTACCCAGCCTAGAGTCCGTACAAACACTTGCACATGCCTGCATTTAGATACAAATTCTAACCCGACATTTAACTACCCTACCAGGACTATTTTCCAAGGCCAGAGGGGAAAAAAACCAGGTAGCCGCTGCTGTAAAACGAGCAGAAACAGAAAGCATTACTTGCAGAAACACTATAGGAAGTGCTGCGATTCTCAACCTCCAAATCTATCAAAGGTCACACTTAACTGGAGTACAATTTCACCTCGGTTTAATCTTTTTGGCTAAAGAGACAGTTAAAACAAACCTAGGAGGAAAAGAAAAGTTGTGTTTCTGCCTCATTGTTCTTCAGGATGATCCGGGCATTGTGATTTGGTTTCTATACTTCATCCACCCACTATAAATTCAGATACTTTATAGGCTAGAAAATTAAAAGAAATAGTGAAGGCTTAAGATCAGAAGCTAGAAGTGTCAGAGTTCAGCTTTTAAAGAGAGAAGACTGCTATAGGGAAAGAGAGCCATAACCAGAGGAAATCTGAAAGGGCTTTGTTGTAAATACTGAAAGGAAAGCAATGCCAATAAACTCCTCACCCACAAGTTCAGAAAAAGTCAAGCAGAAATAAAAATGCAAAGCACCAAAACAATTAATGCTGTGAGGAAGAGATGTTGTAAAGCTAGTTTCCTGTACCTCTGTGGTTGATTATCCTGCATCTAAGAAGGTGCAGGTTCTGACCAAAGGTTGTACTTTAAATAAAGTGAGAGTAATATTCTGGCAGAGAACACAGCTGAGCTTGTGGTACAGCTTTCTCCTTGGAAAGAATGCTATACAGGTCTCTCTTCTATTACTGTCTATAAATTTTCCATTAAGTTCATAGAAACTCTTTTTTTTTTTAAATGAACCTAGACCTCAATTATATTTTCCTGAAACTTGTCCATAGGTTTAAAAACTGTCTTGGGGGAGAGGGTGGAAAACAACCTACTTGAATGTAGAAGAAGAGTCAGGCTAAAAACACATTAAAGACTAGAAAGAAAACTGAAGCACAAAATAGGTTTCAGTAACCTTTATGTAGTCCGTGGATTTTCTGTCTTGATTGACATTTATGAGAAACAGCCTGTCATTTCAACTGCATTGAATTATATACGAAGAGAAAGGCGGAAAAGGATTCAAAGCCCTCAAACAGTTGCAACACAGGATGCACAGGGAATCCTTACGCAAGCTCAGGATCCTTGCCCGAGGTGGATTAGCTCCAAAGAGAACATCCACCAGCACGGTCAGAAACACCAGCTACACTACAAATCACAGGGTCTCAAATTCCAATGGAGCGAAAAACAGCTTCAGATTCCCTTCAGGGAAAAAAAAAAAAAAAAAAAAAAAAAGAGCATGAAAAAAAGAAGTTTGGAGCAAATGCTGAAACATGAGGTGCCATTCTGGAGCACAAGCAGTAGATCCTCGCTGTGCAGAAAAATACTCCCACGGAGGCACCTCGCACAGCGCAAACAGCTGCCTGAAAAAGAAGCACTGCAGAAATGGAGAGAATACCCGAAGATAACCAAATTTTGGAGGAAAACCACAAAGGCGTGATAACTAATTATGCTATTCGCTAACCTCAACAGATTATAGCTCCAGTGAGATTACTAGTGGGTTCTTCCCTAGCAAGTTTATGAAGCTAAAAAAAAAAAACAAAAAAAAAAAACAAAAGACATTTTCCTATTTTCAAAGTATAGATCACCCCACGGCAGCCACACAGGGAGGAGGGAAAACCCAACAAGGAAAAAATCCTTACGATGAAAAAGTGATGAAAACTTATATTCAGCTCAGATTTAGAAAATGTAAACATTTGGGAGATTTAAACAAGCTGAGCAGTTTGCATGTCACTGCCAGAAGGTAGTCATTAAAGACAAAGTTTGTCTATAAAGCACAGAAATCACCTGTAAAGTAAAAATGCTTTAATTGGATTATTAAGATCTCTCCCCTGCTTTTACACACAAAGGCCCTGAAATCAACTGGATAACATAAGGCTCATCAACTGAGAGGCTTGAGCAGAGCTCAGAGGCGTGTGAAGGCACTCAGCCAACAAGTCCATACCTTTTGAGAGAAAACCCCAAAGTCTAAACTGGTTTTCTTCACCAGCTTTTCAAGGCTTTGTGAGAAAAGCATAAAAGGAAACATTTCAGTGGATGTTAGAAGAGCAAGTCAGTAAGAAGAAATTTTGCTTTAGAAGTTCATCAGGTTTTTCTGAACTCTGAAGAGTGCTAACAGCAAATCCGAGTACACTAAGCTCTCAGGCCTACAAAACTGCGTGCCCTGCCATCATCTGTTTAAAAACCTCTCCTCCGAACTTCCAGGACTGGCAAAAACTACTAATGGGCCCTCCTAAGAACAGAGCTGGGAACCGCTGTGCAAATTCAGAGAGAGAGTGGAAGTTTTTCCGTCCCTGGGGTCTCAGGCCTCGGAACCTGCAGGAGGACTGCTGTTTCTAGCAGACACAGCTACAGTTTGTGTGACACCGCTCCTAGTGAAAAACTACAAGTTATAAGACATACTGAATTCAGGATGAGCTCAGAGTACGCTTCCAAAGTCTGTCAGTCGTCACAGTCTCTATTTTCTTGCACGGCTACTGTTCCCTGCCTTCCCCTATTTTCAGTTTTCCAAACAAAGCCAAAACGCCTAAAATCCAGAACAGCATATAGCATTGTTTAAAAAAAAAAAAAAGTTTTCAACAAAAAAATGTAGGGAAGGCAATTAAAGAGCTGAAGAGGTATTGGTGTTTCCATGGCAATCTGGCAGACGGGAGCCATGCTCGCCTCTTCTCCAAAGTCTTCTGTCATTCTCCAGCACTAAATCTTTATTAATTTGAACGTTAAGCATGTTTGCCTGTGCAGAAATGCTAGCCTGCTGCTTGTGCCGAGCGGCGCTTCCGCAGCCCTCCAGGGTGATGTCAGAGAAACGAGATGAAGACTTGCTGCATGGAACAAACAGCAGACACCCGTGCCATTTTGAGATACAAAGCTCTTTTTTCATCCTCGTAGCAGTCTAAAAAAAGGACATGTGCCCTAGGAACAGACTATTTTCCAAACAGAACGAATGATTATTTCTGCAGCTCTCAGATGACCGTGTTTAGGATGACATAAGCGCTGTTTCTTCTAGATGGGCACTGACAGCCCTTGACTTCTGCTGGCAAGATGGTTTCAGAGTGAATTCATAGAAACCAAGAACGTAACTGCAAAATGACTTTTTAACACAGATGCCTAGGGAATCTCTTTTTTTCCCCCCTAACATGGATGACGTTTCCCTAACGTGCCCCAAAGGAAGGGTGAGAATTAAAAATCACTGTATCGTTCCTGGGCTTTGCAGTCGTCAGCCAAAAGTACAAACTTAACGGAAACTACGTGACATCTGGCATTACAAGTTGCGGCCGTTTGGTTTTGCTGTTAAGTAAGATTCCCAAGGCCAGAAGAAACAGGCGGCCAGAGTCCCGCTGTTGCTCCTTCACCTGGTCCTGGGTGCAAGCCCCAGCCGCCAGTCCCCTCTCACAGCACAGATACCACTTTTGAAAATGGGAGAGAAGCCGAACAGGACTGAAGCATATTGAAGAGAATGACCCACCTATTGCAACAGCGGTAGGGCACCTAAAAAAAGGGAGGGAGGGAAGTAGCTGTGGAAGCTGACAAAAAGCCAACCCACCCATTGTAAGAGAGTCAAATGCCGAAAGCCACCAGAAGCGCAAGTCCTCTTTTCCCAAGGATTCAAGTCCTGAGAATGTCAGCGAGAGGATCTTCACGTATTTCTAATCTGACTAAGCAATGCCCTGCAGGAAGTGAAGCGAGTTAGCCAGATTCTCATCACACCCCCTTTTAAAAGTCTAAATCAGCATCTTTGATAAGAACAAATTTGATAGACAGTAACACCTCCAAAAGATCGAGTAAAACTCGCTCTTCTGTAAGCAAATCCTTATCAAGCAGACCGGCACTGTCGGCATTATCTAAAGTCCTCATAAGTTTCACTGTTTGAAGATGATCTCAAACTGCAGTCCCCATCAACGTGCTACCTGCGCGCGGCTCTTGATTAAAAATTGTCTTGCAACCTGTTAGGAATCACGGGCTGATGGTCAACAGCAACCTGGTGAAACCGGGCTTCACAAAACCCTAGTGTTAATAAATGACAGCAGGTAATTAGGGTGGGCTTTACTAGCCAGGACTCGCGTTTCACTCATTGCTGTCTGACCAGAAGAGGAGCAAATCGTTCACAGCAATTATCAGGAGAGGATCCCCATCAAAAGCGCAGGTGTTGCTGCCCCACCCCAGCTTACTGCAACTTCAACTGCAGCCTTTTGCAAAACTTAAACAACGGCTCAACTGGAAAAGCGAGTTGCTACACCATTGGGCTTGCATGATGAGGCAGAGTTGAGTAGTCCAAACCGTAGCGCTTAATGCATCCAGAAGCCTCCCATTTATTGACCAAGAGGGCTGACGTCAGATACCTGCCCTCTCTTGCACAAGAGCATCAAGACAGTTGAATACGCACCCGAAAAATACCCTTTCAGTGACTTCATCTTTCCCTTTCCCATTAATTCAAGCCACAGCTCTCACTCCTCGGAACCAGATGCAGGTCAGTATTTCACGAACAACAGGAGTCATTTTCAGCCTAGATTGGTCACCTCTGACAACCAGTCTTTGTCTAGGACTGGGAAGAGACTTCACTCACAATGCCAAAAACTTCTGCAGCATGGGAAGAACTCAACCAGCCCGGCAAGTATCCGTACCCAGCCAAGTGACACCACAGCTACTTCTCTCAGCCCCTGTCCGAGAAGAAACCCGTAGGACTAACGACAAGCTGATAAGTTGCTGGTACGAAGGTACAGTTTAACCAAGTGGATATGACATTTAGCCTTTGCAAAAACAGTATTCTTGCCATCTTACTAGACTGCGTAAACCATTTCCAGAAATAACAGTCCTGCTTAGCACCACACCTCTACCCTACCATGAAAACATATTTCTGAATTTATAAGACAACTACTCTTGAGAGGTCCTTTATTTTTCCAGCCTCTTGTATGCAAAGCTGGCCAAAACACACTCAGGAAATAAGACATTATTTTTCTTTACTCCCGTGATTTTCTTGCAACATATTAGTAAACCAAGCAAGTCAGAATTCAGAAGGGGTTACTGGGGGGGGGGGGGCGGGGAAGCACAACACAACCAACCAACATTTCTCCCAGGTGGCAAAAAAAGACCATTTTGAAGTCAAAACGGACAGACTTGATTAACCTGACTACTCCGCACCCAAGACAGTGGTAGTAGTCAAAACCCCGCAGACAACAGCTTCCACTCCTGTCCATACCAAAGAATAAAAATTGCTGAAATTATCAGTGTCTCGCTCGGCCACGCACCAAGCAACTTCCACTACCACTTTCACCCATCGCTGCGCTCTCCACAACTCATCTGAGGAGCGAGCCGGCCTCTCAGGAGCGAAAAGGGGAGAAAGGATGAGAAGCCACAGATGTAATCTGTGACCGCTGGCCCTCGATAGCTTTTTAACCTGCTGCAAGGCTGCCTGTGCTTTGCTCTAGGAGTGGGAATGCCACCAGGAGAGGCACCAAATCCAGCAGAACCCAAGAGCCGAGGCTGCGGACGGCGCTCCCCAGCCCAGCTGGGAAACATATTGCAAATGCCAACGTGCAGCGGTGACGAAAAGCAGGAGTTTCTTCAAACGGGCACGCATGGCTCCCGAACGGATTAGCGAACGGGAGGACAGGGGGGACCCCTGGAAATTCCTCCTGTGCGTGCAGGTATTTCCTGGGCAAGGAGGCCAGGAGGGAGAGGGCGCACAGGCATTCCGAGGGACGGAAAGCAGCAAACCGCCTTTTTTCCCCTGTTTTGAAGGCAAAAAAAACCCCCCCAAAACCCCCTCGAGCACCCAGGCCGCCGTGGCAATGGCACACAGGTCCCCGCCACCGCGCTGCCAGCGAAGGGCGACTTCCAGGTCAGTTTTCCGCTACGCGGGAGCTCCCACGGGAGAGCGGCTCCCACG
>VZSF01002348.1:3837-93976 GCA_013398295.1 Chionis minor
TTTTTTTTTTTTTTCGGCTACCCGGGGAGGAGGTGTCGGCGGCGGTGGGTGCCAGCAAGGTCCCTGCGAGCCGTCTGGGGCTGCCAGCGTGCCACTGAGTCACAGCCAGCAGCCGCACAAGCGGATGGGTTTTGTGCTAAATAAATAGCGCTCGGTGGGACTGGATGGCTCAGCAGGGGAATGTGAAATGCAATTAAGCTCTTTTTTTTTTTCTTTTTTTGGGGCCTTTTATTTTATTTCTTTTTTTTCCCTACGCTTTTTAACTAAATGATCTGCAAATTAATTCAGCGCTCTTGGAGGAAAAGGGGCTGGTTGTGGTGCCGGCAGCACTAGGGGTTTTCCCGAGCCACCCAGCCATGGCTCTTGTACGGGTTTGCGTTAAACCTCGATGGCTGCGGCCGAGTCCAGGGCTTTTTCCCCGCTGCGTTTCCAGGTGGCATTGCCGTGGCCGGGCAGGATTTGATCCCCGCAGTGAAGATGGGGGACTCCTCCGCTTGGAGCAAACGCCGGAGGGGATTGTGCCAGGTCAGGAACTGGCATTGCTCCCCTCCAACCTCATCCAGCCCCACCGCTCCGGTAATCGCTTGCGCCGACGGTAATTGCACAAGAAAATGCACTTGCAGAGATGCTCCGCTCCCGGCTGAATCCTTTGCGGCGCCGTAGCTGCGGCACAGGTCGCTCTGCCGTGGGATTCCATCCGCAGGGACTGCAAACGACCCGGAAAGGCTGGAGAGAAAGCCGGGTCGTGCCCGGTCCCATCACATTTCTGTCTCTATAAACGAGGGTGTTCGGTCAGATTTTTCCCCCAAAAAACCTAAAATGGGCTGCGGGCTTTGAGGTAGCGTATCTTGGGGAAGTAGAAAACCAGAGAAACGTGTGCGGTCCCCGTCTCACAAAGGTGCTTATTGTGTTTTTTGTTGAACATGCAAAACAAGGCGGGGAGGAGTTTGCGTGGGTTTTGTTGGTTTGGGTTTTTTCTCCTCCAAAAAAACCCTTTCAAAATCACAAACCTTCCCATGCCCTTGGCCGTTCTGCCGCATCCGGCTCTGCGCCGCGTGGGGCAAGGCCCTGGGCTGGCAAAATGAAACCTGGCTCTTAATTAAGCGGTTTTCGGAGGCCGGTCCCGATGCGGGGTGGACGCTCAACCTCCGTCGTAGCTTCCCCACCTTCGTGGTCTGCACCAGCCGCACCACGTCCACGCGCCACCCGGCCGACGTCTCGCATGGAGGAGCTGCCTCAAGGCCAGAGTTTAAGTGCATTTTCTACTATTTAAGCTCTTTTCCCCCTCCAGCTTTCCCTCTGCCGCGTGCCTTATAATAAAACCAGGCACCCATTAAGGCGCTTAACTCCCCTGCTCCTCGCCTCGGCGCTGCTGGCGTGCCGGGTACGCAACGGAAACCTCCCGGCACGCGGCTCTGCCCTTAATGGGTGGTTTCCCCCCGCGCACGCGAGGGCTGGTGCGGTCTTAATGCCCGAGTCTAATCACCGCTGTGAAATATTAATTAATCTGGCCGCTATTAAAGCTTTGCACGCGCGTGCTGTGGTGTCGGAGGGGCAGGCTCGGCCGGGCGGTGAAGTGTAAATAACGGAGGGGCGAATCCGTCGCTGGTGTAAACTGGCAGCGGGGCTGATTTATGTCCCGCCGCTCAACCCAGGAGTTGTTAAAGCTGGATTTGCTGCCTGGAGCTGTGGGCATTTGGAAGGGGTGGGGGCAAATGGGAGGGAGCGTGTTTGGGCAAATCCAGGTGGGATTCAGACGTGCTGGCACCAGTGTGGATTTGGCCTCTGGAGCAGCTCCTGTTTGGGGGGTCCCTGCAGGGGCTGGGGGGAACGGCGGTGCAGAGCCGCATGCTTCGGCCGCGGCGGCTGCGTCGGTGGGAGCCAGGCGAGAGCGGCGCGTGGAGGAGTGCCAGGGGGAAGCTGCGAATTTAATTGCTGAGCTAAAAGGCTTTGCGCCCGACGGCTCCGAGCGGGCTGCGGGCGACGTCTGGGAGAGCCTTTTCCCTCTCCGGCGTGCTCCTGTCCATCCCGCTCAGCCACACGAGGAATACGTCCTGGCAGCCGCAGCCTTGGCTCGCCAGTCCCGGGTGTCTCTGCTCTTCCTACGCTGTCAGCGCCTCCAAATATTTCGCTGTCTCTTCGTGCCGGCGTCAAGAGACGCGGCGCTCCGTGATCGGCGCCGCCCTCGGAGGTTTGGGTCTTCGGCAACGTCCCCAAAAAGCGTCTCTGCTCACAGACGAGCTGTCAGCTTTTGTAACAGCCCTTTGCAGATGCTGACTCTTACCAAAGGACGCTTGGATGAGCGGCAATTAACGAGCGGGGAAGGGAATGAGCTGCGACCACGCAGCCCCAACTGTTTGGGAAGGTCGGGAACTATTAATTAAAATCAAGGCATTGCTCCAAATTGCAGAGCGGTGGGGATTTGGCCCCTTCCCCAGCTCTGCCACCCCGTTAAAGGTGGTGGAGGTTTAATGCGACCTCCTAGGGTTGTCCCCCCCCGTCTTTTCATGGCCGCTCTTTTCCAACAGCTCTTCTCTGCTCCGGGATGATCCGAACGGCTCGATCCGGCTCAGGAGCTGCCGTTGCCTCCCCCTGCACCTTGCTACCCTCGCCCTGTTCCCGGCACAGCACGGCGCGCTGTAAGGAGCGCGTTGGGCCGTGGTTTTAATCGATGCCTGGTGTGTTTGTCTCTCTTAAACACGATTAGGGAGAGATTTACTGGCTTTACAGCGCCGCTGGCCCGTGGGGCCGTGCTGGATCGCATCGGGATGCGCCCTGGCTCTGGCAGGGTGTGGAGGGAAACGGAGGCTGGCTGGCGCAGGAGCTGCATTTTTAATGTTGGTTTTTCCTGCCTTTTAAACGGGTGGCAGAAGCTCGGAGGAGCACCGGAGCGAGCCCTTCCCTCGGGAGAGCTCCCAGCCAAGCTGGCTCATGGCTCTGGGCTTTCCCCTGGGAATGGCTGGTGGGGAGGAGGGGATCTGCAAGCCGTGCCCTGCATCTCTTGCAGTGCCCGCCGTCCCTCGTGGCACCGAGTCTGTCCCTTCTCTCTGCCAGCGTCACTTCTTTCTTGCCTTCCTTGGTATTTTTTACCCTCTTTCCCACGGGCCGAGGCTCCTCGCTCCATCCCTTCTGCCTGCCCCGAGGTGGATGGAAAATAGGACTAATAGGTCTCCGGGCCAACTTGAATATTACTCAGTGACATTTTTAACGTGTAGCAGGGAGATTTTTGTCCTTTTCCGTGGGCAGGCTCACCTAGTGGGTGCTGAAGTGCTGAGGGAGCGGGAGAATGGGTTCGAAGGAGACGCTCACGTCGGCTGCGTAAATGAGATTTCGCTGAGCAGATTAGGGAAAGGTCTGTGGTTCGGTGCGGGGCTGGAGGGAAGAGGACGCTGGGCTGGTGGCACACCACCCCCTACCTTCCGCCCGCTGGTTTTGCTCGGGGTTAAGAGCGCGACCTTCACGCGATATTAGGTTTAATGAAGGATTTTGCGTGATTGAATTAAGATTTATGTGCAGCCAGTTGGAGTGCCCTTATGAAGTAAATTCCAGGCCTCGAATAATATGGCCGTAAGGTTTTGCCAGCCGTGCTTATTTCCAGAATGCTGTTAAACTGGGGAGAGGGAAAGGGGATTAATGAGGAAAGGCTTGCGGTCAGAGCGCTGGTGGGAGAGCGCGCGGTCGTTTCGGGAGGTGAGCTGGGCCTGTGTCCCGTTGTCAGCTGGCTATACTCCATCCCAAAAACCCCAGTTACAGCTGGTATGGGTGAACCCCACTCCTGGAAACGCACGCAACATTTATCCGAGAGCCTCAGGGCTCGTGTCGGCAGCGGAGCGGCTAAGTGGGGGTTATGCTGGCAAGCCACGGTGGCGGGGACTGAAAGACTGTAATTATCCCCCATTAGATCGACTTTCTCAGAGCTGAGCTATCAAAGCGAAAGGCCCTTTTGGCTCGCTTTGCCCCCCGGCAGGAGTGCAGATGTGACCCGCTGCGGCCGAGCGGTGGCAAAGAGCCCGATAAACGCCGCCGGGGTGCCCCAGGCGGCTGCAGGACGGAGGTGACACGCGGAGCACAGAGCCCACGCTTGCTCCTGCGTTTCCCACCTTATTCCCTCCATAGGGAGAGGGTCGAGTCACGTTTTCCCGTGCCTCGATTTACCCCATCTTGAAGCAAAATCCACCTCCTCGGTTCCCGCGGCGGCGGGCTGCCAGCAGGAGGAGAGCGTGACGCGCCGTGCGGGTCTGTCGCATCCCTGGGTGCTGTTTCGGGGTCAGCTCCGACCTGCTGAGCCTCCCCCCTCGTTAACGCTGCCCGCCAACGAGCCGTGCTGGGTGCACCCAGTGGGAGAGCTTTGGCCTCAAGGGACCTTGAAAAACCACCCCCGTCCCCCCCTCCCACCCCGAGCCTGCTCCGGATCCCTCCGAAATGCCCAGCTCCTCGGCCACCCCCGCGTACCGGTGCAGACGCCGGCAGAGCAAAGCCAGCGCCGTTCCCAGCTGCCATCGGAGCCGCCTCGGTGACTCAGCAGCCGTGCTGAAAGCTGCCTTATTTATTTAAACGGCTGCTCCCCGCTCGGCTGAGCATCTCCTGCAGCGATGCTGCCGCTGGGCCGGCTCCGGCCGCTGCTCGGAGAGGAGGAGAGCGATCCCCGCTATCCCCAGCCCCCCGGTTTGCTCCGGATGCCATGGCTTTGACAACCTGGGCTCTCGGCCCCGCGCTGCGGCTCTGTGCCGCCGGCCCTGCCTGCTCCTGGGAGATGCTGCCCGTGGCCGGAGCAGGTACCTTCTCCCCGGCGTGCTGGGTTGGATCTCCTGGGAGAGGGGGAAACCGCTCGGGCTGCCGGTGACCTTCAGTGTCATCTTTCTATTTATTTTAAAGACCTGGTGCCAGGCGGGGCGGGGGGAATGCGCTGCGGATGCGGGGTTTTGTCCTGGGAGCGCCGGGGGATGCCGCTGGTCGGTGGCGTGTTTGGGGCTGGTGCAAGGGCACGAGGGACCTGGGGTCGGTGCGGTGGGTGCCAAAGGAAACGGGTGGGTGCTAAAGGAAGGTGGTGTCTGGAGGAAGAAAGGTCTGTCTGAGACCCTTGGCGGGTGGCCCGGCTGGGGGGGTTGTTGCTAGCCCCAGCGTTTAGGGTTTGGGGCTGCGAAGGTCCCACGTAGACCAAGCACGGGGCGGGTTTCAACCCCCAGCATCAAGACCAGACGTGGGTTTGTTGGTCTCTGAAGAGCCCTTGGCAGAGGGAGATAAAACAAGGGAAAATCTTCTTCTTTCCTCAAGGACTATGGCATTTTTACGGTGAAATAAAACAAGGGAAAACCTTCCTATTTCCTCAAGGTCTATATCATTTTTAGGCTGCTTTTAAAAGCATTTATGGTCTCCCTGTCTGTGCCTGTGCATGTCCAGGCTGGACAAAACCAAGGGAAAACAAGGTTTGGGGAAGGAAAGTTTCTCTTGGTTCCAGGCAAGCAGAGCAAGTGAGACCCTTTGGTTGCCCTGTGGCAGGGAGCTCAGCCCTCTTACTAGCCAGCAGAGAGTCTCATCTGCAGGCGCTGCTCTTTAGGAAGCCCTGACCTTCTGCCGGGCCACGGTGGGCTCCTGCCCTGATGTGACTTTGGGTTGAGCCGCGTTCCTGCCGTCCCTGTCCGGACCGTGTTCACCCCCCGCCACCGATGGGTCACCCGGGTCCCCTCTCCTGGCGGGCGCTTCGGGTCTTTCTCTCTCTCTCCCCCGCTGCTGCTTTCTTTAAGCGAGGCCTTAAAAATCTCCTGCTTCTGGAAGAAGAGGTCGTGTTAGGTGAGAAGGGAAGGCATTAGATTTAATTACGCAGTTATTATTGATGGGATCCGTGCTGTGTCTGCTCTTCCGCTTCATTCATCAGGACGAGGGTGGTAGACGGGGAGCGTGACTGGGTTCTTTGCTCCTCTCCCGGGGCTGGGAATGTGCCTTAGTCCTAAAAAGGCTCTAAAGTCACATTTCTGGAGGTGAGATAATTACCGAGGAGGCTGTGGGGGGTGGAGGGGACCTGGGTCCTTAGCTAATGGGAATGCTTATGGGAAAACTCTCCAGCTATTTTGCAGGGAGAGCTCGTGGCCCATGCTGAGACGCCGGCAGGGATGTGTAGCCTGGCAAGGTGAGATAAATCCCGCTGCCTCAGCCATTCCGGGCGAGGGGAATTTATTAAGAGGATTCAGGAGATCATCAGACGCTTGTTTGCGTGAGTGGCAAATGAGAATTTATTAACAGGCCAGATTAAAGGTACTTTGGAAAAAGAGCAAAATCGATCGCAGGCGGCTGAGAAGGGAGGAGGGAGAGCAGCGGATACGAGACTTAGAAATAAAATATTGGACAGTGGGAAGGTGCGGAGGGGTTTGCGGAGAGAGGTGGAAGGAGCTCCCTGCCACCGCGGCGTTGCTGGCAGTGCTGGGTCTGGGGACCCCAAAGGGGACCCCAAAGCGTGTGGTGGCTTTCGGGTGGGGTGCGAGCTGCCTCCCCCTTCCCCTGCCACGGGCACCCACCGTCGGCGACGCCGCGCTTGGGAAGCGAGCGAGAACATTGCAGGAAGCGAGCGGTGCCAGCGCCGGGAGCTGGCGCGAGCAGGCGTGAGCTCATGCGTTCCAGCGGGAGCGGTCGCCGGCTCCCACCGGCGCAGCCTTTGTGTCCCGTTCCCCCCGCCCGCCCCGGCTTCTGCTTCTCGCCGGCCGTTGCCAAAAAAGCAGCCCCGAATTACTCACGCTTCCCCGGGTCCGTAAAAGGCCGGTGCTTTGGGGTGGCTGACTCCAGCCTCCTCCGCGGGGTGCAGCATCCCAGTAACGCTGGAGCCCGGGGAAAAAATGCATTGTGCTGGAGCGAGGGGATCCTGGCGCGCAAAGCCCTCGGAGTCGCGCTGGGGAGAGTAGCGCGTCCAGCCATCTTTCTCCCCCTCCCCTTGTTGTTTTTTTTTTTAAATAAACAAACTGTGGATATTCCTCAGCATCCGGGAGGCAGGGCAGTGCTGGTACAGCCTTACACGGCGGGGATGTAGCAGGGTGGATGCTGAACCCTCTGGCGCTGCAGCCGTCCTCATGCTCGGTGCGTGTGGGAGCACGACGGATGCTCGAGAGCCCGCCTGGACCACCGGAGCCGAAGATGGGAGGATCCCTGGGTGCTGCGGAGGGTGTGCCGTGGCCCTGAGAAAGAGCATACGGCCCAGGGAGAAATATCCAGGTCACCAATGATCCCTTCTTCGCTCGGCAGCTCCCCGAAAGCAGAGCAGGGGATCCCGGCCACGTTTGGGATACTTGGCGGCTGGGGCTAATCGCTTGGCTCTCAGCTGGGATGAAGCTGGAGCCCACCGTTCCCTGGCCTGCGGAGCTGGTGCTGCGAGGGATTTTTGGCTCTGGGAAAGGCTGCGCAGGGCACGGCTTGTGCATCAGGGACAGGCTGGTGGTGTCGTGTCTGACGCCCCGCAGAAAGAGGGGCCGGGCACGGTTGTGTCGGTGTCCGGCGAAACACGGTGGGTCCCCTCGGGGCTGAGGGACCGCGGTCCGGCAGCCCAAATGGTAGGGGAGCCATCAGAGGGGTTTGGTGCTTCTCAAGGGCTCAGCTTTGGAGCTGCAAACGGGAAAACGCCGTTTCCTTTCGTAGCCTTCAGAAGACTCTCCTTTGTCTCCCGCAGCCCGGGCTCTCCTGATGGCTGCGGGCTCCCTGGGGAGCGCGGGGCAGGGTGGGAGCAGCGTGTCCTCGGGTGAGCGTGTGGAGGAAAGAGCTCTCGGTCTGGGGACCTGCGACAGAGCATCTTGCGAGACAGAGAGGCAGAGATTTAGGGCAGCTTTGGACATCTTGGTCTTTGGGGGCTGCTTGCTTGGGTGAGAAAAGCAGATAACCCTGCAGTCCTACGTCAAACGATGCCGGTCTCCAGCCAATTCCCTGCCCCTCAGCTGCAATTTTCTTAATTTTCTCCCTTTTTTTTCTTGACTGCAAAGCTCTGGGCTGTCATCAGCTTGGTGCCCTGTCCTCTTCCCGGGCTTCCTCACTGATTCCCAGGATATGTTTTCCAGCAGAGGCACCTCCACGCAGGGGTTTGCCCAGGAGCTTTTGTCCCTGCTGACTGATGCTGTCTCCTCTCTCCCAGGTGTGTGCGGCTGCTGCGGCGCCCTGCGTCCTCGCTACAAAAGACTCGTCGACAACATCTTCCCTGAGGACCCAGAGGTAAACGAGGCGCTGCTTCACGCGCCGAAGCTCCCGTGTTGCACACACCAAAGCTCCGGTGCTCCGGGTTGCCGGAACACAGTGTCACCTGCCCAGAAATGGCTCCTGGGAGGCAGGTGGTGCTTTGACTCCGTAAGACCGTGCCTGGAGGGTTGGATTTTCTTTTAAAGCCTGTTTGTGAGCGGATATAGAGAAACAGCTCCTCCAGCCACATTGGCCTGGAGGGACAGGCTTCCTTTCCCAAATGGGCAGATGCTGAGGATGGATGGATGGGAGGATGGGGGACGGGACCTGAAGGTGTACGTCCTTCTCCTTGCAGGATAAGGAAAGGAAAGCAGCTCCTGAGAGCAGGGATCTCTTGGGGCCTCAGCCAGGCTTTCCAGCTCCAAAGCTGCTTATGTTTTCCAGGATCTGGGGAAGATGGTGCCCTGCTTGCTGCCTTGCTGACTTGGAGATGGGGGATGCCCTGCCCAGCTGCTCCTGGAGCATCCCAAATCCGGCCTCTTTGGCTCCTTTTCACAGCTGAGCTGGGCAGGCAGTGGAAGAGGGGCTCAGGGCTGGGATGACCCGGCAAGGCGCTGGGTTTTGTCACAGCGCCGGCAGCAAAGCTGAACGAGAGAGGAGGCTGCTGCCGAGCCGCGCGGGGAGGATGAAGCACCGCAGTTTTCCAGGCTGTGGGGGATTGGGGCTGGCAGCTTGGCACGCTTGTGTCGCTTGGCCTCAGCCACCTGGAGATGCTGATGTCCCTGCCTGCCCCTGTCCCCTGTGGGGCTGGGACGTCGCTAGGGGTTGGCAAATGGTCCTCCTTGTTTTTGGGATGTGGGGTGCTTGATGGAGGCATCAGAGAGCCCTCAGCTGAGGCTAAACGCAATCCTCGTTTGCCTTCCCTGGTACACAAGGTGTGGGATGGGACCGGTGTGCTCCAGCCCTCTGCCGGGGTTTCCTGCAGGGATGCTCCTCCGGCTGTTTGCTGGCTCTGGGTGTGAGGCCGTGACGCCCTGCGCTGCTCTCTTTCAGGATGGGCTGGTGAAGACCAACATGGAGAAGTTGACATTTTACGCCCTGTCTGCCCCGGAGAAGCTGGATCGCATTGGAGCCTACCTCTCCGAGCGGCTCATCCGAGACGTGAGCCGGCACCGCTATGGGTAAGGGCTGGGAGGCTGTTTAAGCCAGTGATTGGCATAACTATGGGACACTGGATAGTAGAGGGGGTCCAGGCAAGGGGGGGGGATCTGAGGTGTGCAGCTTCTGCATGCTCCAAGCCGTCCTGAACCTTTAAGCACGCTGCAGAGAGACTCAAACACGTTCCGCCTCCGAAAGTGAGACGTGGGACCATGCAGGAACGTGCAAACTCCTTGCAAAGTTGCAAGGGACCAGGGAAGCTGGGAGCCACGTAGTGTCTCCCTGGCATCGTGCTGTCTGTGCTCATCTGCATGGAGTTTGCATGTCTGTGTGTGACAGGACTGCTGTCATCCCTCTGGGCTCTCGTCAGGAGCCTGTGGCGCCCTCCTGGGTTTTAAAAACCCATAGCGGCTCTTCTGGAGCCGGGTGGAAGTCTGGCTAGGTGTGAGCAAGCAGCTAAAGAGCATGGCCCTGACTGCAGCGTGGTCGGAGGTACTCACAGAATCATGGAATCCCCGGGGCTGGCAGGGACGTCTGGAGATCCCCCTGTGCCACCCCCTGCCAGAGCAGGGTCACCCAGAGCAGGGGGCACAGGATGGCGTCCAGGCGGGTTGGGAATGGCTCCAGAGTGGGAGACTCCACCACCTCTCTGGGCAGCCTCTGCCAGGGCTCTGCCACCCTCCAAGGCAAGAAGTTCCTCCTCGTGTTCAGATGGAGCTTCCCGTGTTCCAGTCTGTGCCCGTTCCCTCTTGTCCTGTCCCTGGGCACCACTGACACAAGCCTGGCCCCCTCCTCCCGGCCCCCTCCCTTGCAGTATTGCTCAGCACTGATGGGTTCCCATCCCTTCGTCTTCCCTCCCCGCATCGTTTCCAGCAAGGTTTTGCCGTGTTTACTGGGAGGAGAGTGGCGCCCGCCTGGAAATAGCTGAGTGCCCTGGTTAGAAGTGCTGGGGGAGCACGGGAGGACTCCTTCCCTTTGAAATAGCTCCTGGATTGATCCTTGTTGTCTCCTGAACAACGCGGCGGCAGACAAACAGGGCTCATCTCCGTGGCGCAAACTTCAGCCTGCCTTTTATCCGGGGGGGAAGAGAAGCCAGCAGCCTGCCTGGGAAGCGTTGAAGTTGGAAAACCTTCAAAGCCTCATCCGCATCACCCGTCACGGGGAGTGACAGGACATTCAAAGCTCTGCCTGATGTTCTGCGGTTAAGCGGCTGTTAACAGGCTCCTCTTGCTATGTTGGGAAAAAGAAAGGCTTTCAAAGATTTTTGACGCCTAATGACAGGCCTCGGTGGGTGGAGGGGGGGGGAATATGTTCCCTCCTCCCCCGCCGGTGCACATAGGCGCCTCATTGGGTTGGCGCAGTAGCTAATTTTCAAAGTCTAACTTTGAAATGCTTGAAATAGGTTTGGATCAACCTTCCGTTTGGAGGTGAGGGGTGGCTGGAGCAGCAGGACTTGCCCCGCTGCAGACGCGGCAGCCGGGCTTCGAAAGAGCGGCCGAGGACGCAGGTGCCTCTCCTGCCTGCAAGATGGAGGTCGCCTTCATTCCAGGCCTCTCGGGCGTCATGTTTTTGTCACCTGTCTTGCTAAAAGGAGAAAGTGTTCTTGTTTGAGTTCGCAGCAACGTGACCCACCGTCTGTAGACGACCCATGGCTGGGACAGCTCGGAGGTGACAGCTCCACAAGTGTCCCTTTCCCCTCTTGGTGGCCCGCGTCCAGTTGTCCCCAGAAAAGGGGCCGTGCTGTTGCAAGAATATTGGGCATAGAATGTTGTTTTCAGCCTTGTTTCCTACGAGAAAGGAAGCTTGGTGCTTCGTGCTGGCTGTCAGTCACTTTTTCATACCTTTTTTTTTTCCCCCTGGGCCAGTTTTAACCCAGTTTGACAGATGGGTGGGAGCCTCAGAGATCCAGGAATAGCTGGCTGCTTATTTTCAGAGTGTCTGGAAGAGCTGTAATGGTGCCTGAAGGACAGGCTGCGGCGCGAGCTCGACCGTGCTACAAGACACCAGAGAATCTACTCAAAACCGGAGCCGGATTTCAACAGCTCTGGCGCCTCGGGAGAAGGGATGGGTCTTGCTGTGTTTTATCGGCTGGAACCTGGAAGTCCAGGGTTTATCAGACACCTCCTTTTCCCCGAGAGGGCGGTTGCCTCCCCGGCTGCCCCTCGACGTGGGGCAGCTCCTGCCCGTCTTCCTGCCGCGTGCCATCCGGGCTACGAACCGCGCCGTGCAAGGAGCCGGCTCGGAAAACGGAGGTTAAAGGAGGAGTTGTGCTCGATTATCAAGAGGTCTGGGCTTGTCACCTCCTGCTTTCGGCCGTGGCAGGAGATCACAGAATCATAGAATGTTAGGGGTTGGAAGGGACCAGGGTTGGAAGGGAAGATCTGGGCTTGATGGCATCCTGGCCAGCATCACCAATGGTGTGGCCAGCAGGAGCGGGGCAGTGATGTCCCCCTGTGCGGGGCACTGGGGAGGCCCCACCTCGAATCCCGTGTCCAGGTTTGGGCCCCTCACTCCAAGAGAGACATGGAGGGGCTGGAGCGTGTCCAGAGAAGGGCAGCGGAGCTGGGGAGGGCTCTGGAGCACAAGTCTCCTGAGGAGCGGCTGAGGGAGCTGGGGTCGTTCTGCCTGGAGAAGAGGAGGCTGAGGGGAGACCTTCTCGCTCCCTGCAACTGCCTGAGAGGAGGCTGTAGCCAGGGGGGGTCGGGCTCTTCTCCCAAGGAACAGGCCATGGGACAAGAGGGAATGGGCTCAAGCTGCGCCAGGGGAGGTTTAGATTGGATCTGGGGAACAATTCCTTCCCGGAAAGGGTTGTCAGGCGCTGGCAGAGGCTGCCCAGGGCAGGGGGGGAGTCGCCATCCCTGGAGGTGTTTCCCAGCTGGGCAGACGTGGTGCTGAGGGACACGGGTCAGCGTTGGGTTGATGGTGGGACTCCATGATCTTAAAGGTCTCTTCCAGCGTGGAGGATTCTGTGAGCTGCCGTGGTACGAGGATTCCCAGCTGCACGGAGAGCAGGAGTTACAGGGAGGTGGTCTGGTACACGGTACCGGGTCTGTGTCAGGTGTCTGGGTACCTCGGACGTCCTGCAAGAAGAGTTGGCGCTTGAGACTCAGTGCAATCACCGTTTGGGGGTTTTCATGTGTTTTGGGTGACTCCATCTGGAATAAACGCCTGCTTATAGCGGTTGGAGGTCGGAATTTGCTTCTCCCCTGGGCTTCGTGCACGCAGTGGGTGGCCAGCAACTGGAGGTCAGTGTGGTCACTGCACAAGCTGCCCATCCAGGGGCTCCGGCCGCCGCGTTGGGGATGAGCCAGGTGCTGTTGGTGCAGGAAGCATCACGGGACCAGCCTGTCAGCAGGCTTTGCCAGAGCCATTCTGAGCAACTGCTCCAATTTGCCTTGGAAACACGAAGCAACACCTGACAAATTGCAGTATAAGCATCTGGCCGCCTCCGTAACGGGCACCCGGTCGAGATTCATCGCTGGGCACGAGGTGTTCCACCTTCCTCTCAGAGGCAGGAGCATCGCGTGGCTGGGTTAATAAACAGCCTGGAAGCTGCGCCGTGGCAGAGGGTGGTCTGTGGGTGGGCTCAGCCTGCTTGGGAGGGATGCTGCAGGGATGTGCTGTGCTCACGGAGCCCCCCTGCACGGCCCAGGGACCTGGCATGGATGCAGGATGTCTTGCTGCCGTGTTTGAGCCGTGTTCTGGGCTTGCCCCGTTCCCGGTCGGCACGCAGAGCCAAGACGGAGCGACTGAGCCCCATCCCAGGAGGAGGGATGGAGGACCGGGGTGATCCTGGTGCGGGCAGTGCTGCATCCTGGTCTGTGCCCTGCTGGAGGAAGCCCTGCCCGCCCCGGGAATTACCGGGGCGACGTGAACGTGCTTTGCAGGGCTGCGTGTATTTAAGCACAGTTTTTCCTGGAGCGCATCACTCTTGTGCTCTGGCCTTGTCCCTCCTCCCTGGCCCGGACCAGCTGGGTCTGCGAGAAGAGCGGCGTTTGTCACTGAGCCCACCCTGTGCAAAGCCCAGCGCTCCCTCAGGGGGTGTAAAGACCCCAGTCGTACCCAGTCCGGGGTAATGGGAGCCCACCAGCGGTGCAGAGGGAGGTGCAAGGTGTTGCTGGCAGCCTTGGGCGTGGGGCAGCTGGGTCTTCACTAGGAGCAGAGATGCTGGGAGCAGCCAACCCCATCTTAAAAATACCCCAAGGGGTATTTTTGGGTGCAAAAATTTTCTCCTTGGGTTGGCCAGGGCGGGAAGTTGGCGTTTTGCTGGTGGGCATCCAGGTGGTTTGGGAGAGGGGAGGAGGAGGGATGGTGGCAGGCCAGGAGTGACGCTGGGCTCTGCCTGCTCCCAGGTACGTCTGCATCGCCATGGAGGCGCTGGACCAGCTCCTCATGGCCTGCCACTGCCAGAGCATCAACCTCTTCGTGGAGAGCTTCCTGAAGATGGTGGCGAAGCTGCTGGAGTCGGAGAAGCCCAACCTGCAGATCCTGGGCACCAACTCGGTGAGTAGCCGTGCAGCGGGAGGTGGCAGCACCCTGCTCACCCTGCCCTTGGCTTTCCAGCCTGTCTGTCACCCCCCGCGTCTCTGCACAGTGCCAGGGCAGGGAGCCTTTTTGGGAAAGGGTGGAGAGCGGCCGCAGGGGAGGATTTATGGTGTCCTGCCACGCGTGAGGTTTCCGAGAGCCTGTCTGTGCTGCTCATGTGCCGTCTTTGCCGCGTGCTGTCTGTGACCAGTCACTGGTCTCTGATCTCTGCTGCCGTACCTTCCCTCTCTTGAATTCAGTTTTTCCAAAATGAGCTCGCAGACACAGGGGCTGTCAGCGGTTTCGGACAATAGACCAACTTAGGAGGTGATCCCCATGGATTTTGGGAGCTCTTTGTGTTCAGAAGAGCGCTGGCTTAAACAGAGCTGCCGCTTGCAATAAATGGCTGAGTGGGATGGGGGATGTGGCAGTCACAGACGTGAAACAAGGGGAAAGGAGAAGCAGGGATGAACAAAGGTGGCGTTCTCCCAGCATCCAAACTGCTGATCCTGGCTGGCAGCCACCAGCCACTTGTGCGTGGCCTTTCTGCTGGTTTTTACTGGGAACACTGGGTGTACCGGACACCTGGGGCTCGCGAGGGCTCTGCCAGTGCCCGGTAGCTTGGCTTGGACAAGCAGCGTCTGCGAGCTGCCCGTTGGCGAAATTATTAATCCACAGACCATTGAGAAGCGGGAGAATTGATCCCTCGGTTGAAACCTCCTGCCAACAGCGGCTCACCATGGTGTTTCGGTGGGGTGATGCTGCCGTAAGCCCCGGGGGTGCTGCGAGGGCTGGCTGGGAAAGGCCCTTGCAATGGGAGCGGGGTCTCCGGGCGGCACTCACATCCCTCTCCCCAAGCTCCGTGGGAGACTGAAGAGGTGCCACTTGCTCTTGAGACGTGTGGCAGCTGCCTGGATCCATCCCCGTGGCCAGCAGCTGGGTCTCTTGCTAAGAAAACGCTCTGTGATGCAGTGCAGACCATGCATGGTTTGGGTTGGAAGGGACCTTAAAGACCACCTACTTCCAACCCCCTTACCCTGGGCAGGGACATCTCCCACTAGACCAGGTTGCTCCAAGCCCCGTATAACCTGGCCTTGAACCTCCAGGGATGGGGCAGCCACAGCTGCTCTGGGCAACCCCGGCCAGAGGCTCCCCACCCTCAGGGTGAAAAATTTACTCCCGAGATCTCATCTAGGTCTGTCGTCTTGCATTGTAAAACTATCACCCCTTGTCCTGTCACCACGTGCCCTTGTAAAAAGTCTTTCTCCAGCTTTCCTGGAGCCCCTTTCCGACCCTGGCAGGGGCTGGAAGGTCTGCGCGGAGCCTTCTCTTCTCCCGGCGGAACCCCCCCAGCTCTCCCAGCCTGTCCTCCCAGTCTGTCGGGGCTCCAGCCCTGCCAGCATCTCGGTGGCCTCCTGTGGCCCCGCTCCAGCAGGTCCATGTCTCTGCTGTGCCGAGGCCCCGGAGCTGGAGGCAGCACTGCAGGGGGGTCTCCCCCCTCCCGAGCGGAGCAGAGGGGCAGAATCCCCCCCCGGCCCTGCTGCCCCCGCTGGGGGGATGCAGCCCAGGGGCCGGGGGGGTTCTGGGCTGCCAGCGCACGGTGCCACCTCACGTTGAGCTCCACCAACACCCCCAAGTCTTTTGGGCAGGGCTGCTCTCCAGCCATTCCCTGCCCAGCCGGGATTTGTGCCTGGGATTGCCCCAACCCATGTGCAGGACCTTGCACTTGGACTGGTTGGACTTCATGCGGTTGGCACGGACCCACCTCTCCAGCCTGTCCAGGTCCCTCTGGATGGCATCCCGTCCCTCCAGCGTGTCGACCGCTCCTCACAGCTTGGTGTTGGGGGCAAACTTGCTGAGGGTGCGCTCCATCCCACCATCCATGTCGCTAACAAAGATGTTAAATTGTACCGGCTAAATAATCCCCTTGCCCAGTCCCTGGGCTGGTTGGGAAATGCAGGGGTTGTCCCAGGATCTGGAGTGACCTGGGGTGGGGGTAGCGTTTAAAGCTCAACTTGGCCGGTGTCCCTCTCTCCGTGGCCACTCTCTGAACACTCCTAAGGTCCTTGGTGCCTGAGCAGAGCCCTGTGTCGAAGGGGCCACCAGCATGTGGCGTGGAGCTGAACCTCAACGGCCACCGGCACGTGGCATGGAGCTGAACCTCAACGGGAGCTGCCGGCATGGAGCTGGGGAGGGGACAGCCATCACCGTAGTGTCTCACGGTGCCATGGCAGAGACTTCAGCAAACTGCCCCCAACGCAGACATCCAGGATGGAGCCCTGCCTCAGGCTTCCCGGCCGTGTGGAGCAAACCTCCGGTGTTCAGGCACCCCTGGAGAGGAGACGTGGTCCTGGACCATGGATCGGCGTTTCCTTAGCGCTGCTGTCACTGCGCTCAGGAATCAGTAGCGGGTGTTTTAATGAGGAGTCCGGATCAGGAATGATGGTTTAGTGATGCTTTTTTATACCTCCTCAAGCGTGGTGGCTCTCAGAGGGCAAAGAGCACAGAAAACTTGTGGGCTTTTATAGAAAAGTGAGTAATGATAATGAGACACTTCTTCGTATATCTGCTAATGAGGAATGCGCCTCAGGCTCGTGCTTAATTAGAGGGTGCTGTCTCAAGCAATCTTCACAATAAAGGAGCTGATGGCAAAGGCGGGAGGAGGTTGTTTATAGAAACCAGCTCCAAGTGAGTCATTCTCCGCGGCGTGAAATCGTGAAATCTCGCCTCTAACACACGTCTCCCTCCTCCCGCAGAGCCGAGGTGTCGCGCTGTGCAGGGGCTGAGCCCGGGGAGCAGCCGCTGGGCTCCGCGGCCGCCGCGCTGGAGGTGGCAGCGAAAATCCAGCCTCCCGTGGTGGCTGTAACCCCATCCTATAATCCCGTGGGGTGAACATATGGAGCTGCAGCTTTTAAATCCACTTTGGTTTCTCATCCTCGTTAGGAGGCTGCTGGGCAACCTCCTCTCTTTGGGTAGGAACCATCTAATTTCCAGCTCGGTGTCATTCGCTTTTTATTTTTCCTCAAACCAACATTGATCTTTCATTTAAACAGCTCTTCCCCCGCCTTGATGTTCCTCTACTGATGTATTTATGTCTGATGTATTTATAGATGGCAGTGTTATCCCTTCCCAGCCGTTGTTTTGCTTCTCCGAGGCAGCTGCACTCCTTGCGTTTCCCCTGCGCTTGCTCCCTGCTCATCCCGGCCGTCTTCCAACCGGAGCTTGTCGGCTTCAAGCACGGGAGCCCCAAGCTGCCCAGCCCCGCACCTCTCCGAACCACAGCAGAAATAGCGTTGCATTTCAATGTTTTAAACCGTTTTCTCAGTGGAAATACGGCGTGAAGCTGCAGAGCCACTTTTTTTTTTGTTGGCTGGGATGCGGCGCCCGTTAGTGAGAATAAGTCGCTTTCCCTGAAGGTTTGGTGCCTCCTTTCCTGCCGGCCCAGCTCTCGCCGGGTCATTTCTGTGTGTCCCGGTGCTGCTTTTTGTCACCGGGCACAGGTTGGAGGCGGTGTGGGCATCTCCCATGGTGCAGCACCCTTGGAGGGGCCCCCAAGCCTTGGAAAAAGGCAATAGTCTGTGAGCAAGTGGCAGAGTCCTCAAAATGTCCTGTTGGCAGAGCAAGGAGGCTTCAAGGCTGATTCTTCTCTGTTCTTAGCTGCTTTTTATGAGTTTTGGCCCTGCCGGAGGCTGCAGGCTGAAAATGGGTGCAAAGGGGGCAGCTGCCTCCAGCTCTGGGCAGACGGGAACACTGTGCCATGTCCAGTGTCACCCGGTGTAGTGGCACCCCGTGGGGACGTCTGTCCCCCGAGGACAGGGGCAGGCAGAGCTCCCTGTGCCTGGCAGCCGGGGAAGCTGTTCTTGGGGCAGGGAGCTGAATCACCGGATCACGGAACGGTTTGGGTGGGAAGGGACCTTTAAAGAGCATCTAGTCCGACCCCCTGCCACGGGCAGGGACATCTTCAACCAGATCAGGTTGCTCCAAGTCCCGTCCAACCTGGCCTGGAATGTTTCCAGGGATGGGGCATCCACCACCTCTCTGGGCAACCTGGGCCAGTGTCTCACCATCCTCACAGTCAAGAATTTCTTCCTTAGATCTCGTCTGAACCTTCCCTCTTTTAGTTTAAAACCATCACCCCTTGTCCTGGACCCTGGAGCTGGAGTCAGCACTGCAGGGGGGTCTCCCCCGAGCGGAGCAGAGGGGCAGAATCCCCCCCCCGGCCCTGCTGCCCCCGCTGGGGGGATGCAGCCCAGGGGCCGGGGGGGTTCTGGGCTGCCAGTGCACGGTGCCGGCTCCTGGTGAGCTTCTCCCCCACCAACATGCCCAAGTCCCTCTCCTCAGGGCTGCTCTCCATCCCTCCATCCCAGCCCAGGCCGGTACCAGGGACTGCCCCAGCCCGGGTGCAGGACCCTGCCCTTGGCCTGGTTGGACCTCATGAGGTTCACATGGGCCACTTCTCCAGCCTGTCCAGGTCCCTCTGGATGGCATCCCGACCTTCCAGGGTGTCGATCACTCCACACAGCTTGGTGTTGTCTTCAGATCTGCTGAGGGTGCCCTCAATCCCACTGTCCATGTCATTGATGAAGATATTGAACAATGCTGGTCCCAGTACGGAACCCTGAAGGGACACCACAGGTCACCGGTCTCTGTCTGGACATGGACCCTTGCTGCTGGCATGGACGGGTGGGCTGGAAGTCCCCGGGGCCTCCACAGCTTCAGAATAAGGAGCGCTGATGAGGTGGTCTTGTTCGGTTGCCTGGTGGCACGAAACGGGCTGCCACCCTCCATGTGGTTGTGGGGTTGATACCTGCAGACACTGGCTGCGGAGAAGCCGTTTCCCTCCTTTATTTTGTGACACTTCTGGATGACGAGACGCTTGGGATGGTTCTCCTGGAGCTGCCACAGGGCGCTCCGGTGCTGCTCCTCACTCTGCACCCTGCCCTCGCCGCCGGTTGCACGTGGAGTTGCCATGAGCTTAAAAAAAAAAAACCCACTTTGTGTGTTTTCTGGTGCAGAGGTGACATATAGAACAGCCCTGCGTTTTTCTGGTGAGTAAGAGGAGTTTATCCGTTGGAGCTGGTCCCTGCGCTCTGGGAACGGTTCCTGGCGGGGCTGAGCCAGCTCCTTGGCGTGCGCAGGCTTTGCAGCTGACGTTATTAATAGCCCGGCGCAGCGGGTGCATGTTAATCAGCGCCTGTGTGATGTGCGGGGATGCCGGGCCGGCTCTGCCAGCCTGGGAGAGGTGGCACCGGTGGCCGCTGACGGGGCTGGATGCCAGCAAATGCAGAAAGCAAGAAGTGAGAAAAGCCGGGGCGTAGGGTTAGGGCTCCCACGAGGCACGGCAGCTCCAGAGGGTGCTGAGCATCCTAAGAAATGCCGGGTGGATGGGTAACCCCTTGGAGGTTGGGTTAGGTCCTCCCAGTTAGAAGAGGAACCCGGCGGTCTTGATGCCTTGGCCCAGGACGGCTCATGGCGTTGCTCGGTGCGATGGCAGAGCTTTGCGACACGCTGTCCTAAGCAACGGGGCTGCCCCGGCATCGGCGCTGCGTCGCTGCTCTGCCAGTGGTGCAGGGGTGGTTTTGGGGATTGCTTGGACAGGGAACATCCTCTCCCTTAGGATCATGGAGTCCTAGGATGGTTTGGGTGGGAAGGGATCTTAAAGCTCAGCCAGTGCCACCTCCCTGCCCTGGGCAGGGACATCTCCTGCCAGACCAGGCTGCTCCAAGCCCCGTCCAACCTGGCCTTGAACCTCCAGGGATGGGGCAGCCACAGCTGCTCTGGGCAACCCCGGCCAGGGGCTCCCCACCCTCACAGCCAGGAATTTCTTCCCAAGATCTCATCTCAATCTCCCCTCTGCCAGTGTAAAACCGTTCCCCCTCATCCCGTGGCTCCACTCCCTGATCCCGAGTCCCTGCCCAGCTTTCCTGGAGCCCCTTTCGACCCTGGCAGGGGCTGGAAGGTCTGCGCGGAGCCTTCTCTTCTCCCGGCGGAACCCCCCCAGCTCTCCCAGCCTGTCCTCCCAGTCTGTCGGGGCTCCAGCCCTGCCAGCATCTCGGTGGCCTCCTGTGGCCCCGCTCCAGCAGGTCCATGTCTCTGCTGTGCCGAGGCCCCGGAGCTGGAGGCAGCACTGCAGGGGGGTCTCCCCCCTCCCGAGCGGAGCAGAGGGGCAGAATCCCCCCCCGGCCCTGCTGCCCCCGCTGGGGGGATGCAGCCCAGGGGCCGGGGGGGTTCTGGGCTGCCAGCGCACGGTGCCGGCTCCTGGTGAGCTTCTCCAGGTCCCCCTTGGGGACGCCCTGCCAGGGATGCCAACCACCATTTTACAANGACCGATCCCTGAGGAACACCTTCATCGCATGCCCGTGCAGACAGCCTCGGCTTTCCCCGGCTGCTGCAGCAGGTGCAGCACGGGAGCACAAAAGCAGCCGGCAGATTTCTCTACCTAAAAACTTGGCAAGCAGCTGCTTACGCCCTTGCTCCGAGTGGGAGGATAAAGCACGAGGACTTGGTGACACGATACTCGTCCCAGGCCAAGGGTAACCTTTGTCCATTCGCAGCACCCGGCGCTGTTGGATGGATACAGGCTGAATGCTCTGTATGTTCCAGCCAGGAGCTGATGCCTTGGATTTTGCAGGAGTTCTTGTGCTATTGAGGTTTTATTTATTTTTCCTTTTTTACAGCTGCCCCTCTCACCGCCCTTGGATGAGTTGAGGTTCCCCCTTCCTGCCCGACCCTTTCTTCCCATCTTGCCCTGAATAAGTTTGGGCATTCAGAGGAAAGCTTGAAAACATATTTATCCTTTCTCCCTCCTTAATTCTCTCCCTGGAAGCTTAAAAGCCAGATCTGCTGGTCAGCTGGCATTTCTGGCACGCTCTGCCCCTGTTGGCGCGGCCGCGCTGGAAGGGAGCGATGGGACCTCGTGCTGCTGGTTGCCACGGGCGAGATCTGGGATGTGGTTAAGAACCCACTCGCACATAGTTTCTCCACTGGCATTTCCAAGGCTGTTTTCTCCCCTGCAGCAGTGTTTGGGAAACGTTGGCTGGGTTTTGTGCCATCTGGGAGGATGGAAAGAGGCTGGGGGCAAATTTATCTCCTGTTAATAGCGTGTGCTGCATATTAGGGTTCCCTAACTCAAAGCCTCCTTGTGCCTCTAAATGCCCTTTACAGGGACCACTGGGATTTGCGGCGAGTTTTCCAGCATCCGCAGCTGGATCTGGGTGCTGACGGAGCTGGTGGGACCGTAGGATGGCACGTTCCCGCCTGGGGTCCTGGGTGCAACCGGGCAGGCTGACTTGTCACCGTGATGAGTACATGGAGCTGCTCTACTGAAGAGCCCCATGTTACGCTGCTGACGGCCACAAATGTTTGCTGGTTTGGGGAGGAATTTTGAAACTTTTTCGTTAGCGTGCCCTCTGGGCTGACGCCCCTCTTTCTTCTCCCCCAGTTCGTGAAGTTTGCCAACATCGAGGAGGACACCCCGTCGTACCACCGCAGCTACGACTTCTTTGTCTCCCGCTTCAGCGAGATGTGCCACTCCAGCCACGATGACCTGGACATCCGGACGAAGTGAGTGCCGTGAGCGGGGTGTCCCCGGCCCCGCTGGCTCCGGGCGAGCTCCCCTGTGCCCCCAGCCTCAGCCTTTCCTGGAGAAGCACCTGCTGTTGGGGACAGGTTGGACGGAGGCTGGAGACACACAGTGGTTCCCCAGAGCTGGGCGCATTCAGGCTGCTCTTCTTTCTCCTCCCTTATTTTCCAAGCATTTTCCAAGCCTTGCTGGCTGTACGGGAGGATGAGACAGGAGCCTGGAAACCACAGGGCCGCCCACGTCCAGCCTCTCTTGCCGTGGAGGATCTTGTGTGCAGTGTTCCACCCATGTGGGAGAGGCTGGTTTGCGTTTGCTGTCCCAAGAGCAGGGCAGCCGTGCTCGCTCTGTCCACAGCCGATGGCAGAACAAGGGACAAACGTGGGACAAACGTGCCCTCGGGCTTCTGACTTCTTTTCTTTGGGCAAAATGTGAGCGGGTAACGCCTGCAGCCTGCCCGTCACAGGGCTGCATCATGTACCTCCAGGCTCCAGCCTGGAGAAGAGGAGGCTGAGGGGAGACCTTCTCGCTCCCTGCAACTGCCTGAGAGGAGGCTGTAGCCAGGGGGGGTCGGGCTCTTCTCCCAAGGAACAGGCCATGGGACAAGAGGGAACGGGCTCCAGCTGCGCCAGGGCAGGTTTAGATTGGATCTGGGGAACAATTCCTTCCCGGAAAGGGTTGTCAGGCGCTGGCAGAGGCTGCCCAGGGCAGGGGGGGAGTCGCCATCCCTGGAGGTGTTTCCCAGCCGGGCAGACGTGGTGCTGAGGGACACGGGGTAGGGGTGGGTTGGGCAGTGCTGGGGTGATGGTTGGACTCCATGATCTCAAAGGTCTCTTCCAACCTGGGGGATTCTGTGATTCTGTGATTCCTCAATGGCACAGAAACCATCCCCAGAGCTGTCCATGCCTAGGAGAAGCCCTCCTGGCTGCCCTGGAAAGACATGTTGATCCTATGATCCTATGATCTTTAAGTATTTCTCAGCTTTATAGAATTGTAGAATCACAGAATCACTTGGGTTGGAAGAGACCTTCAAGATCACCGAGTCCAACCATAAACCTATGCCAAAACCACCCCTAACCCATGTCCCTCAGCACCACGTCTGCCCGGCTGGGANGCGAGAGATTACTCCAGGGCCACGGCCCGCAGACAGCTGGAGCTCAGAGCAGGAGGCAAGGAAGTCATCCTGGCCCCGAAAGGAAGGATGATGACGACAGGAAGAGGCGCCCCACTCTTTAGCAGAATGAATGTTCACTCAAAAAGTGCCTTCTGCAGCCATGCGGTCTGTTATTTTCCATGTTTCAAGGCGTTTACATCTCCCTAGACAGCATCGAGGCCTGACTCGCTTTGCTGTGATGGGAAATGTACCCTGGGGGGATTAATTACGACTAAAGCAGACAGATTAATGTTGTTTACTGCTGCCACGGCCAGGCCCGGCGCTGCTGTGTTTAAAAAGACCCGGTGCTGGAAATGGCCCTGGGAGGCGCCGATAGCGCCTGTGGCTCTCGCCGGGAAGCTCTGGGTAGGAGGCTGCTGCTGCTGGGGACCAGTTGGAAGTGGAGCCCAGATGTCAGGCAGCGTTGGAGCGCGTCGTGTCGGTGCTGTTCCCAGAGCTCCTGTACCAGAGACCTTACGGATGGGTGAACCCCCGAGGTTCTCCTCTCCCGGTGGAAGCTCATCTCCGAGGACCAGCCTTGCCTCCTTTTAGCACTGCGGACTCAGAGGGATTTGGGTTTTTTTTAACTTCATAAGAAAATAATGCAGAAGGCTCATCATTTTCACTTGACCTTCAGGGCGCTGGTCCCGCTGGCTAAATTGCACTGGAGACTGGAAGAGAGAAATTCCGCAGCTCCTGTAATTAAAAAAGGAGCGCTCTGCTTTCCTGGGCCCTCGGTGCTGCGCAAAGCTCCTTCCTCGAGAACTGTGTCTCGGGCTGATTATTGCCTTGATTAGGTCTGCAAGAATGTGTCGGCGAGACCTCGGAGCAGGTTATTTAATCCGTTTATTTCCGCAGATAAGCACGTGCTGTCTTTTTCTCAGGCATTAGCGGTGGGCGTTGAGGGGCTGGTTTCAGCGCGGGGAATCCTGCTGTGTAGGGAAATTCTGATTTATTCAGAGAGAGAGTCAAGAACTTTGAACACAGGTGTCAAAAAGCCCCTAGGTTTTCCCAGCATCCAGCATCCCTGTGGGTGCAGCTTGGCTCTGCAGCTGCTGGGAACAGAGGAAGCGAGGAAAACCTTCCGTGCGTGCTACAGCGGGAGAACGGTGACTTCCCAGGGCCAAACCCAATCCTTGGGGAGAGCCCAGGCTCGCCGGTGCCACCTCTCCATCTTGGGTATTGTGCCCCATGGAGATTTCCTCCTGGGAAAGATGATGGATGGGAGCCGGCTTGCTGCCACCAGGATGATTTTAGCTGGTTCAGAGCCTCTTCCCGCTGGTGTGCACGAGGCTGCGGGAAGCCACGGTCTTTTGGGAATGCCAGGCAGGAGGATTGCCCTGGGGTATGCCAAACCTGGAGCTGGGGCATCGCCTGCATGGACCCCTCCGGCGGCGCAGAAAGCGGTGTCTTCTCTCCAACTTCTTGCCCATGTGTATGTGTTTGTGTATATAAATGGGAAATAACGTACACTATATAGATATGCAGCATTTTTGGTGTCGATTTGTTCCCCAGGATCCGCATGTCCGGCATTAAAGGCCTGCAAGGGGTGGTGAGGAAGACGGTGAACGATGAGCTCCAAGCCAACATCTGGGACCCGCAGCACATGGACAAAATCGTGCCCTCGCTGCTCTTCAACTTACAGCACGTGGAGGAGGCCGAAAGGTGAGCGCTTGCTGCTGCCGCGACCCACCGGCACTGCCGGTGGCTTCGGGGCCCCGGGGGCGGATTTTGGCAAGGTGTTGCGGGGCAGCGGCGTTGCGGGCTGATCTGTGCCTGCAGCGGGTGAGAAACGCGGCGAGCGGCCAGAGGGGAAAACCACCGAAGGACGCCGCGGGTGGCAGGAGCTCTGCGTGTCACCCGGTGCCGTGAAGGTTATCGCTGCCTTGGTCACCGCAGGGCACCGCGGCTCCCGTGGGGGAAGGTCTCAGCGCTGTCCTTGCAGCCAAATCACGGTGTTTGCGGAGGCTCCGAGCTGCCCGGTCAGTGGGCTGGCCCCTGGGTGGGATTCCTGCTTAAATGCTGCCAATGCAGTTATTTTAAAGCCAAGCAAGAGGAATCTCAGGAACTGAAGCGCGGCTGCTGTGCTCGCCATCCCTCCGTTCTCCCGGCGTATCCCCCCCGCCGGGTGTTTGAAGGGGAGCTGCTTAGCCGAGAAGCGCAGAGCGGAGGAGCGGGCTTGAATTCCTCCTGGGATTTTCCTTTTGAAGGTCGAGAGAGATGTGTCAGCCCAGGGACGCTGGCTTCTGGCCAGATGCCTTTTCCCTTTTCCTCGTAAACCGAAGCATCAAGGTGATAAAAGCACGCGTGGCGTTTGTGCGGTGCCAAACAAGCCCGAGTGTGGACGAAGAGGATGGATCTCCCCTGGGGTGTTCAGGGTGACTTGTGCCGGGCCGTGACCGCTTTGCTCTTCCTCCCCCAGGAGGCTTATCTGCCCTGGGAGGACATTACGTCCGGCATCCTCGCTGATAAATTCCTTTCCCCTCCAGCGCTGAGCACCATGATCGTCCTCCCAGTGCCAGGGATGCGGGGCTGTCCCTGCTGCCTGGCACTGCCAGCAAGGCCATCCTGGCACATCCTTTTCCGCTGTAATCCATGCCTCCGTGCTGCTCTCTGATCGGGCTCAAATCCAGCAGCGCTTCATAGAATCACGGAGTCACAGAATCCCCTGGGTTGGAAGAGACCTTTGAGATCACGGAGTCCAGCCATCACCCCAGCACTGCCCAACCCACCCCTACCCCGTGTCCCTCAGCACCACGTCTGCCCGGCTGGGAAACACCTCCAGGGATGGCGACTCCCCCCCTGCCCTGGGCAGCCTCTGCCAGCACCTGACAACCCTTTCCGGGAAGGAATTGTTCCCCAGATCCAATCTAAACCTGCCCTGGCGCAGCTGGAGCCCGTTCCCTCTTGTCCCATGGCCTGTTCCTTGGGAGAAGAGCCCGACCCCCCCTGGCTACAGCCTCCTCTCAGGCAGTTGCAGGGAGCGAGAAGGTCTCCCCTCAGCCTCCTCTTCTCCAGGCGGAACAACCCCAGCTCCCTCAGCCGCTCCTCAGGAGACTTGTGCTCCAGAGCCCTCCCCAGCTCCGCTGCCCTTCTCTGGACACGCTCCAGCCCCTCCATGTCTCTCTTGGAGTGAGGGGCCCAAACCTGGACACGGGATTCGAGGTGGGGCCTCCCCAGTGCCCAGCACAGGGGGACATCACTGCCCCGCTCCTGCTGGCCACACCATTGGTGATGCTGGCCAGGATGCTGGTGGCCGCCTTGGCCACCTGGGCACGCTGCTGGCTCATGTTCAACCAACTTCCACCAACACCCCCAGGTCCTTTTCCACCCAGCAGCTTTCCAGCTGCTCTGCCCCCAGCCTGTAGCATCCATGGGGTTCACTGGGCTCTGCTGGGACGGAGCCGCCCCGTCCGCCTGGCAGGGTGACACTTGGCTGCTGCGGGGTGGCAGTGGGCTGTGCGGGGGGCAGCCCCCATCCCTGTGCGGAACAGATGCCACGACGGTTTTCCTCCAAGCCTCCCTGGCCGGGTTCTGCGCCTCTTCTCCCCCACTGCTGCCGCACACTCAGCGCCGCTCTCATCGCCCTCCTCTGCTTTCGCAGCCGCTCCCCCTCCCCGCTGCAAGCCGCCGAGAAGGAGAAGGAGAGTCCCACGGAGCTGGCGGAGAGGTGTCTGCGGGAGCTGCTGGGCCGAGCGGCGTACGGCAACATCAAGAACGCCATCAAACCCGTCCTCATGTAAGTCACGCCGCCCTCATTTTTGGCACAAGGGAAACTGAGGCACGGGGAAACAGGTAGTGTGGGCAGAGCCGGGGCGAAGGCATGGGTACTGGAGATGGGGACTAGATTTCAGGCTGAGCTCTCATTTTTGGATGCAGTGAGGAGGATGGCATGGGATAGATAACTGTCACTGAGAAAAGTCACCCTGGAGAGGAGTTTGTGTCCCTGCCCTCACCTGCAGTCTGCGCTCCCTGCTGCTCCTGGCCATCCTTGATGCTGCTTTGCACCCCTGCAGGGTTTGGGGGACCAACAGTTACATTCCCCTCCATTTCCATCTCTTCCCCAGCCACCTGGATAACCACTCGCTCTGGGAGCCCAAGATCTTTGCCACCTGCTGCTTCAGGATCATCATGTACTCCATCCAGGTGGGAAGCTGGCGGGACTCCGGCCGCTGGCACCGGCTGGGGACGCACGTGCACGTGTCTGCCTCCACGGCTGGGCTGACTCAGAGCTGCAGTGCCGAGTCCGAGCGCTCGCCGTGAGCTCGGCCAGCCAAGCGTGTCGCGAAACGGGCCGGAGATGGGCAGGGTGCGGGTGTCCGGCGGCGTGGGCTGGGGAATCCGCGGGGAATCGGATGGTAGGTGTGAGGCTGGCTGCGTGCCCGCCGTGCCTGGTTTAGAATCGCTGCTCGCCGAGCTCAGATCTCAGTCCCGGGAGCGATTCCCTCCCTCCCTCCCTCCCAGCAGAAAGCGAAGCCCTGCTGAATCAGCTGGGCGAGTGGCGCGCTGTGAAGCATTCCGATGGGAAGCTGCCTCTTTCCACCTCCCTGCCGTGTAAAATCAACCCAAGCCCCGCAGAAAAGGAGAGGGGCTGTCCGGGGTGAAACCTGCCCCCCAGGCAAACCAGGCATGCCGACAGCGCCTGCAGCCCAGCATCCCTATCCTTAGTCATGGACACGCTCCGCCACAAACCCTGCCAGGCTCTTCCCTTCTCGCCGGGGGCCGTGGAAATGCAGTTTAGGTAGACCCCAAAGTGATGGGAAAAGGCCCCTCCTTTCTTTTTTTCCATGTGGATCTCAAGGAAACTCCATTTGCGTGGGTCCCTGCATGCCGTCGGGCACGGTGCCGCCTTCCCACCCTGCTGGGGCTGGCCCAGACCTGCTGCCCCACTTCACCCCCCTTGGGAATTTGCTTTGCTTTTGGACTCGACCGAGTTATCTCTCTGCTTGGAGAAGTCTTACGAGGAAAAGCAAACTGCTGCACCCGGCTCTCATTTCTTGGATTTAATCCTGTAAACTGCCTAAAACCCTTCACAGCGCTACTAGATTTTATAAAATCCTGTTAATGCACATTGCAGGTGTAAGGTCACAATAACTCAGCAGGACCCTTCTGAAGTATAGACATGTTTGGGAAACCCTGGCAAAAATCGAATCCCTTCTCCGCGAAATCCCCAGGATTAATTGTCACCATTTCCTTAGATCTCTACAGCTCTTTAGATCGTTTTTCCCCCGTGCAAGTTGCTCCAAGCTCCGGCTCAGTCATGTAAAACAGGCTTCCTCCAGGTGCCTCCACTCATTTTGCATCCGGAGCTGTCTTGGAGCGGGCCTCGGTGCAGCTGGATGCACCTGCAGGATTTGTCCCCAGTAGCTGCCTGGGTTACAGCAGCCAGCTGTCACCTCGTGCCTGTGACATCCCTGCTGATGCTGGTGTTCTCCTTCCAGCCGCAGCACTCCCATCTCGTGATCCAGCAGCTCCTGGGGCACCTGGATGCCAACAGCAAGAGCGCGGCCACCGTACGCGCGGGCATTGTGGAGGTCCTCTCGGAGGCAGCGGTGATCGCCGCCTCCGGATCTGTTGGTAAGTGGATAAATTTGTCCTCTCCATCCATTTCTCCACCCTTCTGTCACGTGGGAGCGGTGAAGGAGGTGCTGGAGGTTCGGGCAGGGCTCTGGCGCGTGCCCAAGCGTGGGCTGGTGATGAGGGATCCGCTCTGGAGCATCCAGGGGGGTGGGGGATCCATTCTGTCCGTGTCAGTGCACCCAGGCGCAGCAGCCGTGCCCACGCGCAGTGACCTGATTCCAAATGGCCAAGTGCAATGCCTGCCTTGGCCCTCGGGGCAGGGGGATTTTCAGGGGCTTGCTGGGAATGTGCGGAGCTGCCGGCGCTCCTGGAAGGCCATTTCTCTCCTCTCTTGGGGGTTAAAAGTCACCGCATGTCTGGCCAAACTGGTTTTCAACCTCTTTACGGGGTGGTGGGAAAATATAAAATGTGCTGTCCTGGGGGAAACGACGGCGTCCATTTCTGTGGGGAAAACTGACGCTCTCCTCTGGCGATGCTCCACCGTCTCTCCCCATCTCGTGACACTCACCATCTCTTCCCATCATGTGACACTCACCGTCTCTTCCAATCTCGTGATGCTCCTCTGTCTCTCCCCCTCTCGTGATGCTCTGTCTCTCCCCTTCTCATGATGCTCCACCATCTCTCCCTGTCTCATGATGCTCCACCGTCTCTTCCCATCTCGTGACGCTCCACCGTCTCTCCCCATCTCGTGACGCTCCACCATCTCTCCCCTCTTGTGACGCTCCACCATCTCCCCCATCTTTTGATGTTCCACCATCTCTCCCCATCTCGTGACACTCCACGGTCTCTCCCCCTCTCACGACACTCCACTGTCTCTCCCCATGTCGTGACACTCCACCATCTCTGCCCCTCTCGCCGCCGCAGGCCCCACGGTGCTGGAGGTGTTCAACACCCTGTTGAGGCAGCTGCGCCTCAGCATCGACTACGCCCTGACCGGGAGCTACGACTGCGGCGCCGGCGTCAGCACCAAAATCATCAAGGAGCACGAGGAGAGGATGTTCCAGGAAGCCGTCATCAAAACCATAGGTGGGCTGTCCCGTGCTGCCCGGTGGGGCTGTTATGGTTGGAAGAGCCACAATAATATATTGTTTGTTGTTTAGGCAATTATTCTGATGACCCCTCCCCACTGGGGAATGGGAATTGGGAATAAACAAGGAAACCCGAGCGTTGAAATATAAACAGATTTAATAGAATAAGACTAGATAATTAACATTAATAACACTAAAGAACCTGTATTGATCCCGCTACCAATATAAATTTACGAGGATTATACCCAGCCCATTCTATCCGTAGGAAGCCGTGCGCTCCCAGCAGGGGACAGTAAAAGTGGGACACTGGGAGTGCTGTGGCTTTGGGAGGAAGGGAAGGGCTCAGGGCTGCGGCACTGGGAGAGAGAGAACTTCACAGCAAACTTTCTAATTTCTATGGAATGTGCTGTTGATGGTATGACATAACCCTGTTGGCAGCTTGGGGCAAGTGTCCAGGTCTTGCTGCTCCCCATCCCCACACCTGGAGAGCTTGGAAACACCAAGACCTTGAAATTCCCACCCCATGGCTGGCTGGAAAGTCAATATTTTCACAAATTCAGACACCCGAGTCCGCTAGAAGTGCTGCTTTCCTGAGCATCAGGAGAGACCTTACTGAAAAGTAAAATTACTGAACAAGAAATTAATCCTGTGTCGCTCAAACCCGGCCAGTGGGCTGTGCTGGTGGGCACCCCCCTGCGCGGTGGGTTTCTGCCTTCCGCATCTGCAGGATTCTCCGGGGTGAAAGAAAATTGGCCTCATGTTAAAAGCAGGGATGGGAAACGAGCTTTATCTGCTGCGGGTTATCGGCAGGTGGCATCGCAACCCCAGCCATCCCGGCGGAGCTGCTGTGTGCCGGCAGTTGTGTTTCTGCTGCCTGGGTTGGAGACCCCGGGGAAGGGAAGGAAGGAGAGGAAGGAAAGAGGGGAGCGGCAGCCGCTGGGGATGGGGATGCACCATTCCCAGAAAAGAAAAGGGGAGAGGCAGGAATTGGCATCTCCCAGCTTCACCCTGCCTGGGCCTGGGGCTGCCCCACCTGGGAGGTTTTTTCATAGAATCACGGGATCATAGAAAGGTTAGACTTGGAAGGGATGTTAAAGCCCACCCAGTGCCACCCCCTGCCCTGGGCAGGGACACCTCCCACCACACCAGGCTGCTCCAAGCCCCATCCACCCTGGCCTTGAACCTCCAGGGATGGGGCAGCCACAGCTGCTCTGGGCAACCCCGGCCAGGGGCTCCCCACCCTCACAGCCAGGAATTTCTCCCCAAGATCTCATCTCAATCTCCCCTCTGCCAGTGTAAAACCGTTCCCCCTCATCCCGTGGCTCCACTCCCTGATCCCGAGTCCCTGCCCAGCTTTCCTGGAGCCCCTTTCCGACCCTGGCAGGGGCTGGAAGGTCTGCGCGGAGCCTTCTCTTCTCCCGGCGGAACCCCCCCAGCTCTCCCAGCCTGTCCTCCCAGTCTGTCGGGGCTCCAGCCCTGCCAGCATCTCGGTGGCCTCCTGTGGCCCCGCTCCAGCAGGTCCATGTCTCTGCTGTGCCGAGGCCCCGGAGCTGGAGGCAGCACTGCAGGGGGGTCTCCCCCGTCCCGAGCGGAGCAGAGGGGCAGAATCCCCCCCCGGCCCTGCTGCCCCCGCTGGGGGGATGCAGCCCAGGGGCCGGGGGGGTTCTGGGCTGCCAGTACACGCTGCCGACTCCTGTTGAGCTTTTCATCCCCCAACACCCCCAGTCCCTCTCCTCAGGGCTGCTCTCCAGCCATTCCCTGCCCAGCCGGGATTTGTGCCTGGGATTGCCCAGGTGCAGGACTTTGCACTTGGGGTTTTGATGGGTCTTGAATCACCCTGAAGCTCAAGATGCCTGTGGGAACTGGATCGAGGTGGGCCTTGTCCTACTCCAGCCTGGCTCCGGGGGTCTGGCAGCCAGCTTGGCATGGGGCAGGCGGACGGACCCCACGGCTGGGGAACACGGGGCTTCCGGGGGCGGTGGGCTGCGCCTCGCACGCTGCCAGCGCTCTCTTGTCCCCGCAGGGTCCTTCGCCAGCACGCTGCCCACCTACCAGCAGTCTGAGGTGATGGTCTTCATCATGAACAAGGTGCCGCTCCCGTCCTCGCAGCAGTCCATTGAGGCTGGCAAAGCCGGGTGAGAATGGATGCCTTCCTCCCTCCTCTTCCTCCCCTTGCCCTGCTCTCCCTGCAGCTCTCCCGTGTGTGAGGCTTTGAACGCGGGGCTCAAATCGCTGGGGAGCTCCTGAAAGCGCTCCCACCTTGAGCTGGCTTTTGGGGACGGAGGGGAACCTGGGCCCCTTGTCAGAAAAGCTGAGCCTCGGGAGCTTCCACCGAAGAGCGAGGGAAGCTGAGCAACGTGCCTTCCCGGTTTCAAACGCGCTGCTCTCGGCTGCAGATGTGGTGACAGGGGTCCTTTGAAACGCCGGAGCATGGAGAAAGGTGGTTGCAGGCAGCAGTGCTGCGGTTGAACTCTGCGTTTCTTTGGGTACCTGCTCAGAGATGCAGCTCTCGGGAGCTCAGTCCTGGGGTGTCATCCAAAACTAGCCAGGAACTGAAAATAATACTCAGGGAAGTGATTTTCGGATGTCTCGGGGCAGCGAGGTGGCCGCTGGTGGCCACGGGCTGCCCGTGGCTTTTGAGGAGCTCACGGACGGCTTCGTGGGACTGGCTGCTCATCGCTGCCTCCCCCCCAGTGGAGCCTGGCCCCTCCGAGCTGCCTCCGAGCTTTTATTAACGCGGAGCGGGAGGTGGTATTTATACCCGGCGGTGGGAGAGGAGGAGGAAGGGAAAACACCCAAACAACAGAATTGCTTGAGAAGTGTGGGAGCAGACCACGAGAGCTATTTGGAGCGAGGGTATCGGCGCTGAAACACGTAGGTAAGGAGCAAACAGATTTTCACGCTATATTTAGCTTCAAAGTACGGTCAGGCTCTTCCCACTTGTCTCTGGTGGGAGAGCGACTTTGCCGGCTGGTGGGAAACACGCGCTGCTCCTCGCTCACAAGGGGGTAATTCCTGATGCCTGCGTTCAATCCCGATTCCCACGATGGGAGATGGAGCGTTCGGCCAGGGCAGCTTTCCTTGCTGCAGGGGCAGAATCGGGCTCGTAGCCCCCCCGATGGCTGTCACTTCTCGGTGCCAGGCTGGCCGTGCCGGGCTGTTTGTCACCGCTCCTTTGTCAGCCCATGAGCTTCCTCCAGGAGCGTTTTCCCATCTCCCCTGGCGCTGTGGGTGGGAAGGGGGGGGGTTGCTCCGGGTGTGTTGGTGAGCCAGGAGTTTGCAGAGCAGCTCCCGGGATGCTGCCGTTTGCGGCACAGCTCGGTCCCCGGGAAGAGGTAGGTGGCACAGGCAGTGTGTCCCGGGTGATGGGACAGCCTGGAAATCCCTGTGTCCCCTTCCAGTACAGGGCTAGGGAAGACTGAGTTCACACAGAAGAAAATTCAAGATTTCCTCCTTTTTTTTTTTTTCCCCTCCTTTTGCTGGGGGACATGGGTTAGGGGTGGTTTTGGCATAGGTTTATGGTTGGCCTCGATGATCTTGAAGGTCTCTTCCAACCCAAGTGATTCTGTGATGCTATGATTCTTTTTGCATAAACCCCCCTCACATCGCTGAAGTGGAAGCGCGGTTCAAGGTGGCTTTGCAAGAAGCAAGAAGGGAGCAAGGAGCAGGGGTGGCTGCCTGGATGGGAGGGCGTGGGGCCTTCATCTCGCCAATTTTCGGCTGCTTAAAAGTGAGGAACGTGCTCAGAGCTGGTTCCTGGCATCCCTTGAGAGCCCGCTGTGGGACGGGCACGTCAGAGGTTGGTTCATCGTCCTGAGCCCAGCTTGCGCCGGCCGGGAGGTGCGAGCGGTGCCTTGTTCCTGGTGGCTGTGGCAGGGTGTATATTTTGATACCCATCCTTCTTTAGCGGCCTTTTTCCTGGCTGTTAAACCTGGAGCTCATTTGCTGGAGACCTTTACAGCATGGTGGCTTGTGGTGGTGACTCTTGGGAAACGGGGCCTGCCCTTCCCGAGCCTTTTCCATCCTTTGGGTGCGGAAGGAGGGTTGTCTTGTGTTCACTTGGATTTTACCCTTTGCTCTTTCTCTCCACGACAGGGAGAACCGGAATCGGCTGACACAGATAATGCTCCTGAAGTCCCTCCTCCAGGTATGAACGTGTCACCCATCCCCGCAGGAGCATCCTCCACCCTCACGAGACCCGTGGGGTTCCAGGCATGGGGGGGATGAGCTTGGGCACCATCTGCCCTGGGCTGGTTTAGGAAGAGCTCAAGCTGAACTTAGTCTTCTCTGCTTGCGTCCCCTCTTTCTCGGTGTGTTTTAACCCCCCCCACAAGCGACACTGTCACATTGCCTCCCTTTTCCTTTGGTGCTGGCAGGTCTCCGTGGGCTTCCAGTGCAGTAACATGCTCACGGCGCTTCCCAGCGCCTTCCTGGACAGGCTGCTCTCCTCAGCCCTCATGGAGGATGCTGAGATCCGCCTCTTCGTCCTCGAGATCCTCATCAGCTTCATCGATCGCCACGGGAACCGGCAGAAATTCTCCACCATCAGGTATGTCCAGGGGGTCCCCAACAGGGCTGGGACCTGCAGACCCTGCAGAGCAGGCTGGGGGCGGATCTCCTGAGCTGGGAGCACTGGCAGGATTGTTATTTGAGCGTGGCCAGCGGGTGGAGGGGGGTCATCCTGCCCCTCTGCTCTGCCCTGGGGAGGGGCACCCGCAGTCCTGTGTCCAGGGCTGGGCTCCCCGGTTCCAGAAGGACAGGGAACTGCTGGAGAGGGGACAGCAAAGGGCTCCGGAGATGCTCAGGGGCTGGAACATCTCCGTTAGGAGGAAAGGCTGAGGGAGTTGGGGCTCTTCAGGCTGGAGAAGAGCAGGCTGAGGGGGGAGCCCATCAATGCTGAGCAATACTGCAAGGGAGGGGGCCGGGAGGAGGGGGCCAGGCTTGTGTCAGTGGTGCCCAGGGACAGGACAAGAGGGAACGGGCACAGCCTGGAACACGGGAAGCTCCATCTGAACACGAGGAGGAACTTCTTTCCTTTGGGGGTGGCAGAGCCCTGGCAGAGGCTGCCCAGAGAGGTGGTGGAGTCTCCCACTCTGGAGCCATTCCCAACCCGCCTGGACGCCACCCTGTGCCCCCTGCTCTGGGTGACCCTGCTCTGGCAGGGGGTGGCACAGGGGGATCTCCATAAGTCCCTGCTAACCCTGGGGATTCTGTAATTCTGTGATTAATAAATCTGGTACCAGTTCTGGGCTGGTTTAATGCTGCAGATCAGTGGCCAACTAAGAGCCAGACGGGTGGGAGGTCTCTCTGAGAGGCTGTGCCCAGAGGGACATGGGACCATGCTGCTGGAAGTTGTCGTGGTTAGACAGTGGTCCCAGGAGGACGTACGGGAGCAATAACCTCCTCGAGCGGGTTCACCCACTGCATTGTGTCCCCACGGATAGGCCAGCTGGCCCCTCGTGTTGTCCGTGCTGCGTTACCTTGAAGGAAGGTGAATCTAATCCCAGATGGAAACATCACCATGGGTTTTGCTGTGGTCCTGCTAGTCCACTTCGCTTGCCCACTTCTTTGTCAACTTGCCACTGTGTTCCTGAGCACCACTGCCTTGGGATCACACAGTGATTTGGCTCAGTGCTCTGGAATATCTGACTTGCTCAGATGGGTTTTAAAAGCCACCTTTAGTTTCCTCCCCAGATGGCTCGTTCCTGGCCAGTTCCTCTGCAGGCGTGCGGGAATTGCGCCTCCTCCCTCCCGTGTCTGAGTTTTCCCTTCCCCTTGGCCTTTCCTTGCAGCACCATCAGCGACATCTCGGTCCTGAAGCTGAAAGTGGACAAATGCTCGCGCCAGGATACTGTCTTCATGAAGAAGGTAGTGGCAGGGTCTGGGTCAAGCTGTCCTTGTGCGCACCGGTGTGAGGACTGTGCCTCTGTTTCCCCAAGCCACACTGAGTCTTGGAGTACCATGGTGCCTCTAAACCTGGGGATGTCCCTGGGAAAAGCCAGTGGGATTCAATCTCCATCACGCGTGGGCCTTCCTAGCCTCCTAAATCTGCTATTTGTGCCGAGAAACAAGTACCCCAGGACGTGCTGGTATCCCAAAAGCAGTGGCCTTCAGAATTGCCTGATTTTATTTATTTTTATCTCCCTCCGCTGCCTCCTTAAAACACTTCCAGGGTGGTGCGAACTCCTCTGCAGCCAACTTGAGGCCAAGACGGGATCAGTCTATTCCCTCGCGCGCGGCTGGGAGCAGCAATGCCACCCCCAAAGCAAAAACCCCGGCAGAGCTGGGTTTCCCGCGCCCCAGCCTGTGCCCTGCTCGCTCCCACGCCTCGCTGTCAAGCCCTGTGTCTCCGGGCTTTCTTTTCCTGCTGTGGTCTGAGCCGGGATTTCTCTAATGCTTCCGCACCAGAGGCATCCCTTCCCCGGGCTCGGTGCTGCCAGTGCTGTTTGCCTGCCCCAGGCTCTGCTCTAGGACCTGCCGGTGCCTCTTCTGCGTCCGGGTCCAGCACCCAGTGGTGAAAACACCACCTCACAGTCACACCTCCCTCTCCCGGGGTTTTTTTTTTCATTTGTTTGGTGACCGGAGGAGCTCTGCTCCCTCCTATATGGGTGCAGGCCCCTTTGCTGGACCCCGCTGCTTCTTTCCCTGCGTTGATGGCAGTGTTGCTCACAGGGGGATGCTCGGGAGGTGACCGTGTCCCTCCGTGTCCCCACAGCACGGCCAGCAGCTCTACCGGCACATCTACCTGATATGCAAGGAGGAGAGCAACGTGCAGGCTCACTACGAGGCTCTCTACAGCATGCTGATGCTCATCAGCATCGAGCTGGCTAACGAGGAGGTGATGGTGGACCTCATCCGCCTGGTGTTGGCAGTGCAGGTAGGCAGGGGGGAGCTGGGTGTGCTGCTGGGGCGGGCGGGCTGGGGTGCGATGGAAAGGAGCCTCTGGGAGGGGGGTTTTGTGGAGTCGGGGTCTCTGAGGAAGCGGGGTGCGAGTGCTTCACCTGCTCTGAGCTTCTCCCACCGTGGTGGGGTCCGGACCAGCCCGCTGGGGACAGACCTCGGTCGCCGTGCCAGCCAAATGCCGCCAACCCAAGCTCCAAAAGCTGGGGTGTTTGCAGGACGGGTGATGCCACGAGGTGGATGGGGACCACGCTGGGGCCTTGTCCATCCTCACCCTCATGGGGCTGTGTTGCTGCTGCAGGAGATCGCCCAGATCAACGAGGATAACTTGACAGCGTACAACCGCTGCGCGCTCTTCGCCCTCGGTGCGGCTTACCTGAACCTCATCAGCCAGCTCACCACCGTGCCCACCTTCTGCCAGCACATCCACGAGGTGCGAGGGACGTCTGGGAACGGGGCTGGAGCCTTGTCTGGGGCAACTCTGGCATTGGCTCTTGTGGGGTTTGAGTTTGGCTCCTTGGCCACCGGTGGGGTTTGAGTTGGGCTCCTTGCTTGTCTTCTGCAGGTCATCCAGATGCGGCAGAAGGAAGCGCCCTATCTGCTCCCTGAAGATGTGTTTGTGGAGAGACCCAGGTAAGAGCCTGGAAAATACCTTCTTCCCCACTACCTGCTCCTGAGGGATCGGCATCCATCAGATCGTGGGCAGTAATGGATTTATCAATCCCAGGCATAAATACAGGCTGGGCAGAGAATGGCTGGAGAGCAGCCCTGAGGACAAGGACTTGGGAGTGCTCATGGATGAGAAGCTCAACAGGAGCCGGCAGTGCGCGCTGGCAGCCCAGAAAGCCAACCGTATCCTGGGTTGCATCAAAAGAAGCGTGGCCAGCAGGGCACGGGAGGTGATTCTCCCCCTCTACTCTGCGCTTGTGAGACCCCACCTGGAGTACTGTGTCCAGCTCTGGAGTCCTCAACACAGAAAGGACATCGAACTGCTGGAACAGGTCCAGCGAAGGGCCACTAAGATGATGAGAGGGATGGAGCACCTCTCCTATGAGGAGAGGCTGAGAGAGCTGGGGCTGTTCAGCCTGGAGAAGAGAAGGCTCTGGGGAGACCTGAGAGCAGCCTTTCAGTATCTGAAGGGAGCCTACAGGAGAGCTGGAGAGGGACTCTTTGTCAGGAAGTCTAGTGATAGGACAAGGGGTAATGGTTTTAAATTGGAAGAGGGGAGATTTAGATTAGATATTAGGAAGAAGTTCTTTACTGTGAGGGTGGTGAGGCACTGGAACAGGTTCCCCAGGGAAGTTGTGGAGGCCCCATCCCTGGAAGTGTTTAAGGCCAGGCTGGATGGGGCTTTGAGCAACCTGCTGTAGTGAGAGGTGTCCCTGCCCATGGCAGGGGGGTTGGAACTTGATGATCTTTAAGGTCCCTTCCAACTCTAACCATTCTATGATTCTATGATTCTATGATTCACTTGCCTGTGTTTGTCTCCTTTCCCATCTGGGGATGGCACAGTGGGAAGGACATCGAGTGGTTTTCAGCCTGGTCAGAATCTGAGGGGGATCCCACGCAGCCAGGGAAGAGGGTGACCACTGCGGCTTGCGCTCACAGCCAGCCAAATGCCGGGATCAGCTCCACTGACCGATCCCTTCCCCTCCCTGGCCGCAGGCTGGGTGTGGATCTGGCGTGTCATCCCGCTGCTCCGCCGCACCACCAGCCGGAGTTTGCCTGCTGGGTGCTGAGCATCCCCAGGCCAAGGCTGGCAGGGCTGTCCCATCCCTGCTGGCCCAGCCTTGGCACACTTGGAGCAGGTCACATTTGGTGGTGAGGTCCCCCCCACTGAGTGCCACCGCTCTCTAGAGACATTCCCTAGGGCAGGGTGATCCTGAGTGCATCCGTATCCTCCGTGATGGGTTGGGAGCTCTTCTGGGGCATGGTTTCCCGAGCAGGAGACCTGCTGCCACCTCCTTTGGCTTTTCTCTGTCTCCACAGGTTGAGCAAGAGCCTTGACCGCCTCGGCCCAGAGGTCTTCTTCTGGCAGAGCAAGATCAGCGAGGTGCTGGGCGGCAGCGGATACAACTCGGACCGGCTCAGCACGCCCTACGTCCCCCAGCTGACGGGTACGCAGCACCCTGGGGCATCCTGGAGAACTGGGAGCGGGAGGAAACTGGTCCCTTGCTCTGCCCAGTTATGGAGGGGGGGTGAAGTTCTTGTCCTACACGTGAGCCCGTTGTTTTTCTGCCTCGCTGTAGAGGTGTAGCCTTGGGGAAAGCGAGGCACAAGCAGGGAATCGGAAGCTTCCAGGGGTTTCCGTGTGCACGGCTGGCTGGGTGGAAGGAGCCACGGAGCCTGCTGGGCTTGGCTCAGTCCTCAGTTCTGCTGGTTTGGGTGAATTCGGGTGAATTTGGGTGAATGGCACCGCTACCCTGGGGCTGGGACGGGAGGGCATTTTCCCTGGGGGCTGCCTGTGCTCACCCCGCTGCGCCCGAGGCGGCTGCGATCAGCTCTTGCGCCCTTTCTCTCCCTGCCCAGACGAAGATCGCTTGTCCAAGAGGAAGAGCATCGGCGAGACCATTTCCCTGCAGGTCGAGGTGGAGTCGAGAAACAGTCCCGAGCGAGAGCAGGTACCGTGTTACGCCAAGAGCTGCAGAGGCTGCATCACCCCGTCCGCACCGCGGGCTTTTAGCAGCCTGACAGCAGTTAAGCCCTCGCTAATTCTTTGTTTGGCTGCAAGCATAATTGCACCTTGCCGTGCAATCCCAAGACGGGGAGCCACACCGCAGGAGGGGTTTCCCACTGCTCTTTGGGTGGCAAATCTGTATTTTCGGGGAGCTGTAAGGCTTGGCTAGTCCAGCCTGAAGAAACATTTAAAAAGTGCTGTTTGCCCGGAAAGATATCCCTGATCTTTAAGAATAGACTGTGTTTTGGGGCAAGAATACAGCCCGGGACGCTGCTTCTGGGTTGTTGGGATCGCAGAAGGGTGTCCCGTGCTGTGCGTTGAGCCTCATCGGCTTTTCCCCTTCCTTTAGAGAGCCCCAGCGGAAGAGATCACGTACGAGACGCTGAAGAAGGCGATCGGTGGGTGCGGGAGCCGGCCGCGGTGGGGAGAGGTGGAGGCTGGGCTGGTGTGTGTGTCCGGGTACTGTGTGCACCACGGCTGGGGGAGTCCCTGGCCATGGAAGCGTTGCGCCCAGGTCACAGGGCTTGGGGGTGTCCCTGGGGGGGCTGGTCTCAAAGCCAGAGGCTGGAGAACCCTCTCCTTGGCTTTCCAGCAGTGCCCAAATCCGTGCTGGGAGGTGGGGATGTGGCACAGGGCGGGTGGGGAGCAGCTGAGAGCCATGTCCCCTCTGCTTCAGTAGACAGCGTCGCCGTGGAGGAGCAGGAGCGGGAACGGCGGCGGCAAGTGGTGGAGAAATTTCAGAAAGCCCCGTTCGAGGAGATCGCCGCCCACTGCGGCGCCCGGGTGAGTCGGGGCCGCGGCGCTCCATCCCTGCGGATGAGGAGAGGCGGGTAGTGACCACGTGGCTCTGGGTTCTTGCCAGGCCACCTTTGCCCGGCTCTGGTGTCCCGGTCGCACCGCTGTGGTCCCCCGGGCTGCAGCCGCGCTGACGCAGCCTCTGTGTCTGTGTTACAGGCGACGCTGCTGCAGAGCAAACTCAACCAGATCTTCGAGATCACCATACGGTGAGTTGGGGGGGCCACCGAGCCCGCTGCGCCCCGTGGGGGCTGCCTGACCACCCAGTGCTGGCTGTGGGGCAATGGGAGCCACGTGCGTCCCCATCAAGGAGGTTTTGTGTGCTGGGGACGGGGCCTTTGCGATGACGGCGGGGACAAGCGTTGCTGGCAGCAGCCTTCGGTTTCTTTGCCCCAGTTGCCCTCTGCTGTGGTGGCACTGGGAGACCCGCAACGGGGCAGGAATGTTCTGCGAATGTTCTGCACCGGGCTTTGCTTCCTCACCCTGCAAACCACCTCCTTCCATCTCTTATGTTTCCAGGCCACCACCAAGCCCCTCCGGCACCATCACAGCCGCCTACGGCCAGCCCCAAAACCACTCCATCCCGGTGTACGAGATGAAATTCCCGGACCTGTGCGTGTACTGAAGGTGGCCGTGCTGGTAGGGCAGAGCCACCGCGGCGCAGCTCGCACCAAAGGACCTCTTGGGGAGAGACTGCTGGCCCTGCGGGGAGCGCGTCCTGCTGCAGGATGGGTGGGGACACGGACACCGAGGCCACCCCAAGATTCGTTGGTGCCACAAACCCGTCTCCTGTACTTTATTTTGTGACTTTCCGCCTCCGCGGCCACGTTTTGCGGCGGTTGGTGGTGCAGGAGGCTGGGGGCACGCAAGGGAAGTGGGGGAGTTGCTGCCACCTCCCGCTCCGGTTTGGTTTTTTGGAGAGGGGAGAGGAGATGCTCTGGCTGTGGGCAGAGTGTGGCGGGCACGTACATCTTCCCGGCATAAAGCAAACGCGTTCCCTGGGGAATCCTTCCCTGAATCGTCTATCGGCCATGTCGAGAGCCCCTGGCGAGGGGCAGGGCTGAAGCTGGAGGGTGTAAGAGGCAGGAGGGGGTCTGGGCTGAAGCCTGGGGGCGGCCCCAAAAGCCAAAACCTGCCCGAGCTGGTGCTTGTGGCAGGTTACTGGTGAGGGTACGGTCCCCACTGGTGAGGGCACAGGTCCAGCTCCTGACCCGTGAGCCTGGATCTTCCCATAGCCTCCTCGTGGCGTGGCCAGTTCCCCTGTGTGCTTCCCGGCATCCCCATGCCCCGGCCGGAGGGCTGGCCTGCTGCAGCACCGGGGTGGCCATCATCCCATCCCAGTATGGGGGCACACAGCAGCCTGGCTGGTTCCAGGTCACTCAAAAACACGGTTTGTTTGGGAAAACCCACTTTTTTTTTGGGAGGGAGAAACCCACAAGAGCCGTGCCTCTCGCCCGGCTCGCGTGACAGCCCACAGGCAAGTGGTGGGACACCCAGAGCAGTGACACAAGGCACAAACCGCCGTGCTGGGGAATATATTAACCCATTAACCCACCCTTTCCATATTTTTGGGTTGGGTTTTCACAGTTTTTTTGTGGTTCCGGTCTCACAGAAAGAATTATTTTATTTATTTCGGTTTTTTTTTAAAAGCAGAATCACTTCCACAAAGTCCGATCTTAAAGCAGCTGAGCCATAACCACAAAGACACCCCAGTGCTGCAGGAAATAGCCGTGAGAGGAGGGGTTTTGCAGGGTCCACCCTGCAGACCCTGCGTCTGGCGGGCCGCGGATCGCGCCGGCTCTTGTGCAGTGGGATAAAACTGGATTTGGGCCGGGGTGGGGGGGTGAGACGAGGCTGGTTTAGACACGTGGGAGAAAATGGAGGCTTCTACCGAACCAAAACTGCAAGTTGAAGGTGGTAGGGATGGAGAAGAGAGGTCTCTTGGGGGGTATTCGCTCGTTCACAGGGTCTTTTTTTGCTCCCAAACGCCTTTCGAGCGCGCTAAGGCTGTTCGCAAGGTGAGCTTTGGGTGCGCTTTGCGTCCCCGCCGTCGCCCTCCGAGCAGCCTGGGGGTCCCTGGGGGTCTCTCCTGCGAGCTCGGGCAGCCCCTTCCCCTCCGGCCGGACACGCTGCTCCTGTCTTTGCCGCATGAAGAGACACGGAAAGGTTGGAAGCCGGAGATGCGGGAGCTCCTTGTGCACATGGCGGAGGGGACAGCAGGTCAACGCAGCCGCTCGGTGTCGCGCCGGCTCTGCCGGCGTCCCACTGGGTTGCTTCAGCTGCCACCTCCCTGCCACCTCTCCCCGCAGATCTTCAGGTGGTTATTTTAAGCTGTAATTACACATTACCATCCCTCTTTTCTTGCCCCCCCCCCCCCCCCCCCCCCCCCCCCCCCCCCCCCCCCCCCNGCGCGCGATTGCCCCGAGGTCACCGCTTGTTTGTGTGGCCGTGTGTTAATCCGGGTTTAGGAAATGATCTAGCTTAAGAGGACAGGAAAAACAAGGGTTTATTTCGGTCCCCAGGCTGGATCACGGCACTGTCCCGCTCGCGGCGTGGCTCTGCCTCGGTGCCCAAGGCTCTCCCCTTGCTGCTGCCTCTCCTCAGGGTCCCCATGCGTCTCCGTCCCCTGTCCCCAAGCCCTTTCTGCTCCCTGGGTTCTGCCTCGTCCGGCTGGAGCCCGAGTTTCAGCTGGGGGCAGGTTTTGGGGTCGGCAGCGGGAAGGCGAAGTGGGCTGCTCGGGGAAGGAGGGTTTGGCGCCGTGGCTGTTCTCATGAAAAACACCGTGGTTTTTAATGCAGCGCAGCAGGAAAAGCAATTAACCCCCAAATTGTGCATCCATGGGAAAACACATCCGAATCTCTCCCCAAAACCACAAAGAAGGTGGGAAGATGAGGCCAGGGTTGCGTGCGTTGAAGGAGGGGAGCCATAGGGACACCGTGGGGCACACCTTGAGGTGCCTAATGTCCCTTTTGGGGGAGAAAACACCCCCGGCATCTGCTCCCGGGAGCAGCTCCCGGTCCCTGTCCTTTCCCCTTGCTCCGCTCCATGGGACCTGGCAGTGGGGCCAGGGCTGTCACCGTCACCTCCCGGCTGGCCGCGTCTCCCAGCATGTCTCACCACGGCCCCTCCACATTTTGGGACATTTTGGGACCCAAACTCCACCTGTATGTGTGTCCCATCCCCCCTACCCGCCCCCGACACGCACACACACACGGTGTAGGTGACCTGTTTGTACATCCTGTTTAGTTTAGATACTTGTGTACGTATAGATGACAAAGTCTATTTCTAAAAAGTCGACAGTTTAGGTGCATGTCTGCGTTTCCATCTCTGTATTTCGGAGCACTGTGGCGTTTGCGTGCGTAGCCAAGGGCAGGGCGGGGGGTGTAGGGGGGGAGCGGGTTGTTAAAAAGGGCCGAGAAGCCCTCGATATTTTCAAATGCACCGTCTTAATGCCCTTTTCAAATAAATGTTGATGTTGCCACCTTAGGGGCTCTGCCGTCTCGGCGTGTTCGTGGCACCCAGGCACCCCGTCTCTGCCCTGGGGGAGGAAAAATGGGTGGTTGGGGCTGGGCTGGAGAAGGGGAAGCACGTGGTGAGGATGAGGATGACTGTGGACAAGCTTCCTTCCACCAGCTCTGCGCCCAGGAGCCAACGCAAACCAGGCTTCATCATCATCGTCCTTTATAATTTAGTATTTCCTCCAATTTTTCCCCCTGGCCTGCAGAAGCTCCCTGTGGCGCGTAGGACTGTGCGGAAAGGTCCTGGGTTTCTGCTCACCGTGTGGGTGAATGAGCACAAACCCACCCGCCAAGGCCAAAAGGGGAACGAAAACACCCGGAGAGCTATTGGGGGGCCAAAATGTACGTGCCGCGGGTGTTCCAGCCACCCACGCGCTGCACCAGAGGGCACCTCCGCTCCTTGGGATGTTAAGGACTGATGTAGGACATCTCTCGGCTAAGGAGAGGGGAAAAAACACTCATCTGAGCCCTGGTTTACTTTAACAGTACTTCCACCACGTTATTCCAAACAAATGGGGATGCACAATCCCGTGCATTGCAATCCCATTCCCAAAAGCCCCGCCTGGATGGCCGTAGGTCCGTCCCGCTGGGGCACCTGCAGCTCTTCTGCACGTGTTTTCCATCCTGGGGTGGAGCGGGAGGTGGTGGGAAGCACAAGGCTGGCACATGAGATCAGCGTTGCGATATTAATGCTGGTGTTTTGCCACCTGGGAAGAATGGAAAAAGGGGAATGAGCATGGATACGCCTCGGCAGCAAGGCGGTGTTAGTTGGGCAGAGGTGGTCAAGGTTTGCTTCCCCATGAAACTGGTTTTAGAATCACAGAACCACAGAACCTCCTAGGTTGGAAGAGACCTTTGAGATCATGGAGTCCAACCATCACCCCAGCACTGCCCAACCCACCCCTACCCCGTGTCCCTCAGCACCACGTCTGCCCGGCTGGGAAACACCTCCAGGGATGGCGACTCCCCCCCTGCCCTGGGCAGCCTCTGCCAGCGCCTGACAACCCTTTCCGGGAAGGAATTGTTCCCCAGATCCAATCTAAACCTGCCCTGGCGCAGCTGGAGCCCGTTCCCTCTTGTCCCATGGCCTGTTCCTTGGGAGAAGAGCCCGACCCCCCTGGCTACAGCCTCCTCTCAGGCAGTTGCAGGGAGCGAGAAGGTCTCCCCTCAGCCTCCTCTTCTCCAGGCGGAACAACCCCAGCTCCCTCAGCCGCTCCTCAGGAGACTTGTGCTCCAGAGCCCTCCCCAGCTCCGCTGCCCTTCTCTGGACACGCTCCAGCCCCTCCATGTCTCTCTGGGAGTGAGGGGCCCAAACCTGAACACGGGATTCGAGGTGGGGCCTCCCCAGTGCCCAGCACAGGGGGACATCCCTGCCCCAGTCCTGCTGGCCACACCATTGGTGATGCTGGCCAGGATGCTGGTGGCCGCCTTGGCCACCTGGGCACGCTGCTGGCTCATGTTCAACCAACTTCCACCAACACCCCCAGGTCCTTTTCCCCCAGGCAGCTTTCCAGCCGCTCTGCCCCAAGTGTCCATGGGGTTGGTGTGACCCAAGTGCAGGAGCCGGCACTTGGATTCGTTGAAGCTCCTACCGCTGGCGTTGGCCCATCCATCCCTAAAATTGTAGTATTTTAAACCTGGCCTATTTCCCTGTGCAGCAACCCAAGGCACCGCACACCCAGCCCACCCCGCCGCGTCCCTGCGGGAGCGAGCACCATCACTTCATGAAGAACCCGGCTTTCCCTCGTACCCGGCCTCTCAGCACCGGCGTTCCGTGGGGAATCATTGACCTTACCTGGGCCGTGGGTGCTGGGGGAGCCTGATTTTGGTCCCTTCACTCCTTGGGGCACAGAACTGCCAAAAACACAGCCCCTGGCGCCCTCTCCAGGCTGGGTCCTCTGAAGCTCCCAAGCTGAGGGGGCAAAATTGTTCTTTCTCCCTCTCAACCCTCAAAACGCTCCCCAGCACTTTCCCAGCCACGTGGCTTTAACCCCCAGCTGCCAGATTTTATTTTGCAACTATTTTTTTCTGCCCCTTTACAAAGAGACGTTGCCCACACCGGGGTAGCTTGCAAAAAAATGTATTATTTTTTCTTTTTTTCTTTTTTTTTTTTTTTGTTTTTTTTAGAATTCTTTTAATCCGTCATTTACAATATTGTACAGCTCAGTGAAAATATATGAAAATCATCCGGCGTGCTCCGAACTGGGCTACGTCCCCGCTCCCCCTGCGTGTCTGGCGGGTGCATCGGAGCGGCGGACGTGGTTATCCCTATCCTCTTCCCACCCCGGTGAAACCGGGGAGCGGAGCCCTTCGGAGTACTAATTAAGAACGACATAACGAGTGATCTCTAAGTGAAACACAGGCCAGCGGGATGCTAAAGCTACGGGGTGGGGTGGTGTCGGGCTCAACCCATCACTGCCCCTTCTTGTAGGCGCTTTTGATGATGGCGTTTTTGAAGAGAGTCACTAGAGGGGTCTGGCTGTGCTCCGAGGTCATGAAGCCCCCGTAGCGCTTGTCCTTCAAGGGCGCGTGCCAGCGGAAATGGCGCATGCGGTAGGAGCCGCCGGCTGCCTTCTCCTCCTCCTGGCCTTCCTCCTCCTCTTCCTCCTCCTCCTCCTCCTCCTCCTTGGGCAGTGCGCCGGTGTCGCCGAGCGCCAGCTCCCTCCTGAACTCCAGCGGGTAGCTCTCGGCCGACTCTTCCTCCACCCCGTTGGGGTAGACCTTGACGGGTCTCCTCTTGCGCCCCACCGGCTTTCCCCAGCGGAAGTGCTCCATGGAGTAGGAGCGTTTGCCTTCCTCCCGCTCCGGCCCGGTTCCCTCCTCTTCCTGGCGGCGGGGCGGCGGGGCGGCGGGCAGCGATGCCGGCGGTGGGTTGCCCCCCGCCACCTCCTCCTCCTCCCGTTTGTGCCCCCCGCCGCTGCTGCTGTTCCTCCGGCCGAACTTGTTCCAGCGGAAGTGGCTCATGACGTACTTGCGGATGCTCTCGGAGAGGGGCTGGAGGTGCCCGTTCCCCGGGAAGACGGGTGCCTCGGCCGACAGGTCGGCTCTGCACGCCGCGGTGCACGCCTGCACGGGGCGGGGAGGGGGGTGAGATGCCAGGGAAGGGTGAGGACGTGGCGGAGGGTCTCCCAGGGGGAGTCGCAGGGGACTGACGGCGCCGAGCGGGATGTTTCACAAGCTGGCTTCCATGCTCGTGCCCCGCTGAGGTCCACTTGGAGGGAGCTTCAAGGGCTGAGCCTGGAGCATCGTGCCCAGGGGGGCTGCAAACGGTGGCGGGGAGAGGGGACAGCCCCCACTGTGGGGTCCCTGGAGCAAACTCAGCAAGGTGAGCCCCTGCCCCATCCTGTCACCACCCCCCTCTGCACGCAGGCGTGGGCGCGGGGTAAAGCCCATTCCCACATTGCTGGTTCATCCCATGCAGGGCCCTGGAGATGCTCCGGGGCTGGAACATCTCCCTTAGGAGGAAAGGCTGAGGGAGTTGGGGCTCTTTAGGCTGGAGAAGAGCAGGCTGAGGGGGGAGCCCATCAATGCTGAGCAATACTGCAAGGGAGGGGGCCGGGAGGAGGGGGCCAGGCTTGTGTCAGTGGTGCCCAGGGACAGGACAAGAGGGAACGGGCACAGACTGGAACACGGGAAGCTCCATCTGAACACGAGGAGGAACTTCTTGCCTTGGAGGGTGGCAGAGCCCTGGCAGAGGCTGCCCAGAGAGGTGGTGGAGTCTCCCACTCTGGAGCCATTCCCAACCCGCCTGGGTGCCACCCTGTGCCCCCTGCTCTGGGTGACCCTGCTCTGGTGAGGGGTTGGACCAGATGATCTCCAGACGTCCCTGCCAGCCCCTAACCCTCTACACCTCTATGACTCTAAGCTCAGGCTGCCCAGGGCAGTGGTGGAGTCGCCATCCCTGGAGGTGTTTCCCAGCCGGGCAGACGTGGTGCTGAGGGACACGGGGTAGGGGTGGGGTGGGCAGTGCTGGGTCGATAGTTGGACTCGATGATCTTAAGGCTCTTTTCCAACCTGGGTGATTCTGTGATTCTAAGCTCAAAAACTTATTTTACCATCATCCTCCAGTGTGAAGCCAGGAGGCACGACCCCACCAAAACCTGCAGGTCGTGGGGTCCAAAGCATCACCCCACCTTGACGCGGGTCACCCCATGGTGACGGCATCCCCATCACCTCCGCCCCCAGCCCACCGCCCCAGTCCCTGGGGGGAACGGGGAGGGTCCGAAACCAAAGCAGTCCCAATCCCCAAGCTTACCAAAACACCGGCTTCGCTGGCGAGGTCCTGGCATTTGCTGCTCTCCCAGCACGGGCCGCTGGCGCCGGCGGGGTGCCAGAGCAGCAGCCCCAGCACCAGGGGCAGGATGCTCCACAGCGCGCTCACCATCCTGGCCGGGAGCGCGAGGCCAGGCTCGCGGGAGGGATGCGAGGGGCTGTGGGTCCTGAAACTGTGCAGGAACTATGGGGAAAAAAAACCAAAAAAACCCAAAAAACCCATTTTTTCTTTTCCTTTGGGAGATTCTTTAATGATTTCTTTGGTGTGTCCGCCTTACCCTTTCCCTCTGTCGGGGTTGCAGGGGCACGGTCCCCTCCTGTGGTGCCAGCCTGCCCCTTCCCCTGCCTGTCCCCATCCCCTGGGAGATGTGTTAGTGCTGCGAACGTCTCCTCCAGAGCTTTCCTCCCCCTTCAAGCTCGTTGCATGGCGATGTTCCTCCTTATCCCCCAGGAGCACGGGGGTGGTTTTGCCAGAGGAGAAACTGAGGCGCGGAAAAGGGAAGGCAAGAGCGGAAGCTGCCTCCCTGCCTGCACCCGCGTCGCCCTGCTCCTGCTCGGCCGCTCCGAAAAACGGCCAGCCTTTCCCCCCTGCCTCTTCCTTCTGCCTTCCCGACCGAAAGGCGTCCCTCTGGAGCCCAGGTCTTTTGTCACCGCTACTGGAGGTGACAACCGCTGTTGGCGGGGATTGCTGCCGCCTCCTCAGAACCCCATAAAGATGAGTGATGGTGCAAGGGGAGAGCGGAAGGCAGCCGTCTTCAGGATTCATCCCTTCCTGCAAGCTGACTCCTCTAAAAAAATATATGCTCCCTCCTGACCTGTCCCGCGACGCCCCTTGAGCGGCTGCGAGACTCCCGTGCGGTGGGAGACCCAACTGCAAGTAGCATTGAATTAGGGTTAGAAGAGTAAGACGGGAATATTTTACGTTAAACAGAACTGAAGTCGGTCGCTCGGCTTTTGGGAAGGGCTATGGGAAGCGCTGGTGGTGTTCGGGACATGATGCGCCCCGCGGGCTGCCAAAATTAACCCAGGATCTGGCTGAAACCTGGGGAGTTGAAGCGGCCTTTGCTGCTGTGCCATCGAGGATGAGGTTGGGGTCGGCCCCTGGACACCCAGGGGACCTGGCTCCAGGGTTCCTCAGGATGCCCGGGTTGATTTTCCTCTGCAAATCCCAACTTTTTCCCAAGCCGCTGTATTTAATTCAGCGGGGAGTCGCGTGTCTCGCCTTCCCCCACGCTGCGAGAGCTCTACAGGAGGAAAACCCCATCCCACATCGAAAGAAACAGAAGGAAAAAAAAAAAAAAATCTCCTTTTGGCCCCAAATATGTGGCTGAGGGGAGAGACAACCCTCCTGGCTGGTGCAAGAGCCTGGATGGAGGGGGACTTTCTTTGGCAGAGGGAAAAAAAAACCCTGGGTTTATGATAGCAAATTGCAGTCTGGAAAGGGGGATAAAACAGCGAACTAGACCGAATTTAAGCATAAAGGTTGTCTTTCTGTCTTCTGCCCCACTTGGTGGGTGTCGCTGCCGGGGATCCCCCGGCGCAGCAACACGGAGGGTCCGGGGCAGCACCGGGCGGCACCTCAGTAACACATTAACACCCAAAAATGCAAATAAACCCCACAAGAAAGGGAGGCGAGAGCATAACAAGCCGGAGGCGGGGAGGGAAGGGTGCGTTTTATTGCCCACCCCTCGCCAGGAAACCCCTGCCTGGCCACAGTCCATCACGGTGTGTCACCCCCCCAGCAGCAACCGGTTCCCACCATCCATCAAAACCCATATTTTCACCTTTCCCCCCCCTCCCCAACCACAGCGGGGAGACCCCCAGGGCTGGGTGCTTGCGTTTGAGGGGAATTGCTTACCTGTGGCCGGGGTGCCGCCGCGCACCCTCCGTCCCCCTCTCCCGCCCGCTCCCGGAGAGCGTCTGCCACTCGGCCACTGGTCCCGGTGGCTTTTTATACCCCGCCACGACCATCCATCGCGTCCGCCGCCGTCTGCCGGAGGGAAGTGGGGAGGGAGAGACGGGGGGAGAGAGAGGGATCGTTCCAGGTACCGAACAAAAGATGAGCGAGTGACCGGGCGTTCGCCGGATCCGGCCCCGCGGCGGATGGAAGGATTAGCATCTCTCCACGAACCGCAGCCGGCAAAGTTTTCTGAGCGATGCTGCTAATTGCGTCGGCAGCTTTGGAGCTGGCCCGGAGCGGGGGGGTGGGTTGGATGGAAAGTCTTTCACCGGGTACCGGCCGGCACCGACGGCATTAAGTTTGGCACGGTTGTTTATTACCGGCACGTCCGTCACTCCTTGAGCTCAGGCGTGGGAGGGCTTCGTGCTTCGATGGGTGCTGAGGATTTGGGATTGTCTTTCCCGGGGATAAAAGGGGATTTGGTTAAAAACAAACCTCTAGGGACAGCCCAGGCAGGGTGGGCGCAGACAAGGGGAATCAGTCCTGCGGCCGCGGGTGCAAAACCAGCAGGAGAGCGTTTTCCAGCTTGAGGGGGTGGCTTTTTGCAGAGCACGGCCGGATTTTCGTGGTGCAGGGAGAAAGAGAGGTGAAGGGGGGGAATTGGCCGGGCTCATCGCTCATTTTCTGCACCCAAGTCAAGCCCCGGCCTCTCCGCTCCCCTTGAGACGGACCATCTTTGGGCTGCGGACGCTTTCCCCGTTGCACGGTAGCCCGAAGCCCAGCAGGACTCATGTTTTCTATAGGGTTGCCCTTGGCTATTTAACAGCCGTGGTGGCTTCCAGGAGGCTCCTTCCTGCACCTTGGCCAAGCGAGAGGGATGTTCCGTCCTCTGCAACGCGCTCAGCGCAGGGTAACACCTTGGGACAAGCCTGGCAGGGGGCTGGGGGTGACTGGGAATCCGAGGAGGTTGGAGTGATGGGGAAACTCATCTGGTTCCAAGTTTCCAGCCCTGCCCCCGAACAGCTGGTTCACGCCCCGGAGGGCTCAGCTCTCTTTTTTCCACCCAAAAGAGGGTGGCGACGTGCAAACCATCCCTGTGAATGGCCGTGGTTTTGCTGACTCCTGACTCTGCCCCTGGGTAAAACCACATCCCAAAGCCCCACCAGGCCCCGCGCAGGCGGTTTAACAGCGGCACGATGGTGTTCAGAGTGGGTTTACCAAGGTTTGCACAGCTCTCACACCCCGTGTCTCACATGAGCCTCCGACCTCGCTCATCACCTCCGTTGGCTGCTCTCCACAAGCATCCCAGGGTGATGGCACCGGGTCTCAGGCTGCGCGTGAGGATCAGGGGATGATTTTAAGATTTCAAGGTCTTTTTTTTTTTGTGGGTTTACCCAGGTGGAGAGACACATCCGCATGGGGATTTTCCACCCCCAATATATAATGCCAAGGTGGCCCTTGAAGGTTGGACCATCCTCCCGGAGCACCTAACAGTGATTTTTGTTGGGTGTGGGCTCAAGAAAGAGCTTGACATGGGCTAGGAGCATCCCTCCTGCCAGCCCGAACGCAGCACAGTTGTTGATCTGCGTGCTTATGAGAAGACAAACTGCAGGGCATGGCGAAACCACACATGGAGGTTTGCCCACGATCTTACCAGCAGGGAGCAGATGTGGTCTCACCTTGGGTGGGCGAAGGATTTGCTCCTATTTTACTCAACAAGGTCTTCTGTAGGGAAAGAAGCCACCCCAAAAGCTGCTTCCTGGGGAGAGCAGCCCATAAGCAGGAGACTGGGGCTGGAGGGACCCAGATCGTGGTTGAGCCACTTCATCCAGACATCTGCCTCAGGGTGGAGATGCTCCATGCTGGAGAGATCTCCTCTGGAGATCCTGCTCTCCTTCTAACAGCTGGAGAAGAGGCTGAGAATAAACAAAAAGGAGGTGGGTTGTCCTTCAGCAGGCTGCAGACCTGTGCATCTCCTTGCCAAATGATATCGGGGTGCAATAGATTCACCCGAGTACCCCAGGACTGGATGAGACCCTCCACAGCACGTTACTCAGGAGACAAAGCACCAGAGGTTCAAGAAATATCCTATGTAGCATTTCACACCTTCTCCGGACCCCCAAATCCATCCTCAAACCATCCACATCGTGCCGCAGCACCCGCAACTGCGTCAGCTGCCTCCGTCCTCCTTGACAGATCCCCTGATCTGCAATGTTTTTCCATGACGGAGAGCTATTCTGAGATACTTTATGGCCCAAACCGGAGCTATGATTCCCACTTTAAAGGCTCTTCTATCTCCATTAGGCCAATCTGAGCAGCTTATGCTTATAAGGAAGATGGGAAATCTGTTTAGGAAGCCTCGTTGAGCGGAGTGGCTGCAGGTGAGGGGCTGAGATGAAGCATCCTCTGCCGATGCTCTCCGGCCTCGCAGCCGGTGCTTTCAGACCTCCCTCCCGGAGGCGACCGCAGCCAGAGCTCAGCCTCCCCGCTCCCGGTCCCGGGGAGGACGGCATTCCCAGGGACGTTGGTGCCGCAGCATCTCCGGAGGATGCAGGAGTGCCACCCCTGCAACTGGGGTGCTGGAGCAACCGGCTCCCCCTCCCAGCGCAGGGCTGTTCCCGGTGTAACAGCACGATACTTGTTATATTTTATTACAGAGCTTATTTATCTTTTTTTTCTTCCAAAGGGAGTCCAGTGTGTAAATGATTAGTGGATGCAACCACGCTCCCAGGCACATGAATGGGAGTGGTGGAAAACCAAGACAACAAGAAAAGGACTCTCCAGCAGGAAGAAAATTCCATTAGGAGGAACCTCTTCTTTCTTCTCCCTGAGCAGGGGAGAGCTGAAGACCATCCAGGACCATATAATTACGCTGCAAGAGCAGCAGCCTCCAGCCCCTGCTCTGAGCGTGGCCACCAGCAGGACAAGCCTCAGGGCTCTGCTCCAGCAAACGGTCCAGCTCTGGAGACCTCACTTTAGGGGTGCCTTGAATGAGATCTGGTGGCTTCATCGTGACCTTGTCCCCGTAAGAGCCACACGCTCAGGACGTGCAGCCCTTTCCCGGCAGGGCTGGTCGCGGGGATGAGACATCCATGGGTGAACGGGCTCGTTAGCTGCGTGATTTCTGGCCTTTCCGTTTTAATTTGGAGAACAGGTCGCACCTGGGTGTGAATGAGCTCCAGGGCCAGGTGTGAATGTCACGGCTGTGCTCAAATCCCATGGGACGTGGGACAGCCATCCCACCAGGCTGTAAACACCAGCGTCACGGGGGTGAGAGGTGCTCTGGGGCTTGCAAAAACCTTGCGACGGCCACGATGGTCTCTGTCCTGCAACCCACATGTCCCAACAGCACAGCAATGTGCCGTTGTGTGCCGAGACAGTCCCCTTCCCTTCATCCAAGGACAGATTCCCTGCAGTGCTTTGCAGACAGTTGACCCTTCCTCTGTTTGAGCAGATCTCCTGGGCTCAGCACCCTCTTCTGCACCTGCCCTGGTGCAGCTGGTGGGGTGGGGAGTGGTGCTGAGGTCCCTGGTCCATCCAGATCATTTTCATCCCATATTCGGCCAAATGAGATGAGGATGGACCTCCGGGGCCATTGCATTAAGGGCTTGTGCAGCGTACAATGAGCAGGGACCCAGGAGACATCCGCATGAGGAGAAAGAGGTGGCGTCACCATAAAGCTATGTATCTCCATTGCTTGAAGGTTTTAAATCCAGAAGAGGGTTATTGATGGCAAATCTGAGCTTTGGAGCCAGCGACTGGCAGATCACCCACAGGATTAGGGCTTTTTGGGGGGGATAAATAGAGATGATGATGTCTACGGACACCAGCAGGTGTGGTTTTCAGCTGGCTTTGGTCAAGGGGTCCCTTCTGGACCCACCCGTCCCTGCTTTGAGTCCGTGGCAGGTGATGAAATAGAAACCACGCACCTTCCTCTTGACGGAAAATATTGACGCGTGCTTGGGTGTAGCCTCTCCGTAGGAGCAAGAGCAGCTCTGAAATTAGGGATTGGGAATCCCACCGTGGATTCCTTGGCCCAGCAGGCAGCTGGTACCAGGTTTAAGTTCATATGAAGGTGCCCGAGCTCCACAGCAAGAGCACCTCAGGGCAGCCTCTGGTAGGAAAAAAAAAAAAATCTTTTTTTTTTGGGGTGAGATGTGGCACACATGAGTTTTATTACAGGGAGGGGAAACCTCTTCCTTTCTACCGGGATCGGCTGATTTTCCTAGTGACTTCAATAAAAGCCGGATCAGACCTAAAATGGAAGAAATTATATAGCTGTGAACTAGTGGTACTTGTTGCCGCTCTGCCTGATGCCATATTTTGTATGCTAAAATCTGTCACGGCGCCTGATGCTCTCCGATTTGAACCTGATGCTCTCCGATTTGAACCTGATGCTCTCTGATTTGAACCTGATGCTCTCCAATTTGAACCAAAATCGGGCACTTCCCTAGGAACAGGCACTTAAGGATCTGAACAATGTCACTCGGGTATTTTTGCTTGGAGGTGTTTTCTGGCATTCTCGTTTTTCTCCTGATAATTGCAACCAGCTTGAGTCACATCACCCCACTGCACAGCTTGTGCAGCGACTGTAACTGCCGGATGCGTGGAATACTGCAGCAAACCCTTTCCCCAAGCGAGCTCCTGCAGGGATGAGAGCCGGTACAGCTGGAACAGGTTTGTTTCTGCTGCCCTTCCGAGTTCTCGGCGAAGGACGCAGGAGGAGAGGCCGATAAGCAGCGCATGCCCAGAGCAGTCCGTGGGTCCCGGCATTTAGTAGCCCTTCACGGGTTTCTTCTTCACCATCTTTTCCAGTGTTCCCTACAAGCTGATGGACTTTCAGCACCTACAGCATCGCTCGGCTGGGAGCTGCACAGCCCATCTCCCTTCTCCGGAAAAAAATACCTCACTTTTAACTATCAGAGCAACATTTCCAATGGCACGAGTGTTTGAAAGGATGCTCGCCTTGCTTAGCAGCTCCTGCTGGTCCTTCATGACCCTGATCTCCCTTAGAAATGATGCCTTGGCAGGCACCAGCCACGCATCTTGCACCAGGACGGGGTGTGTGGCACCAGTTTTGCACCAAGCAGAGCGTGACGGGGACCCGGAGCCTCGGGGAGCTCGGATGGAGTGAAGGGGCTCTGGGTGGCCACGGTGCAATGCCTGCGGATGCTCCCGGGCAGCATCCGGTCTCGGTGCAGATGTGACTGGTGAGCAGACCCAAAGGCAGGGGGAGAAGGGCCAGCTGCACTTGGGAAGCGTTGGGAATGACCCTGAAAGGAGCTGCAGGAAGGCAGCCCGCAAGAGCAGGTGAGGGAATGAGCACTTGCTTTTGCAAATTCTCCTTCAAAAACTAGTTTGTCACTTGGGACGTGCGGCTGGGGCAGCGGAGTTTTCTCCGAGGGAAGGTGTGGGTTTGCACGTCAGTCTTTGAGCACCTCTTGGCACGTTTATCCCCTGTGGTGGCTGAATCTCCCCCAATATTGATAGGCTGGGAAAAGTCAACACGTTCTGGCACCTCCAGAATTCCCTCACCTTGATTTTTCCAGCCGGCAAATTCATCCCAACCGTTCAGGAAAGCCCTGTCCTGCAGCTCTGTCTTCATCCCTTTAGAAATTACGACAGGCGTCTGCAGCTCGATTTTCCATGGCTTTGGAAAGTTGGAGCCAGGCTCCTCTTGGCCATCGCAACTGAACTGACTTGAGTTGTCTGAAGAGCTGAGGCTTTATTCCTGTCATGTCTGTCTTTCCTCCTGGAGCCCTCCAAGGGATCAAGGTGATGTCATTCCCTAGTGAGGACCAAGCTAGTTTTCCCTCTTGAAAACAAAATTATGTAGATATCATATCTACAAACCTAACAGAAGAAGCCATGATATATTAAGACTTCAACAGTGCTTTCAAGTATCACAGGTTATAAAAACAGACTACTATCCTTGTTTTGCATGACCTGACGCCTCATGTGGCTTTCTTGAGTTGATTTCAACTGAACTTGTAGCAATTTAGTAGGTGCGGGCAGGACACAGACTTTTGTTTCTTAAAACTGTTTCTGAAGGATCTACAGCAGCCCTTAATAGCCAGTTGCATTATGAAGATGTTGAAAGACACTCTTCTAGTCTGAACGTGCTCAGGATCAGCTCCAGGCGCTGGAACTTGTCTGCTAGAGCAAGTGCCAGGTTTTGGGACTGTATTCGGTAGCTAGGGACTTTGACCATGTCATTCACCTACTTTTTACTCAGCGATAAAGATTGCTTTCCTGGAGTGTGATGTTAAGTGATAGTCTTCACCTTGGGTGTGTCGTGTAACACTTGAACGTCCTCATCAAAGACAATGTTCTGATAAATGAGCCTAGAAAAGTGTTTCTGCAAGCCTAACAAGGGCTGCCCCGGCCCTGCTTTTTATATTTAAGCTAGTTATAAGTTGATGCCAAATATTGTCTGTAGCATTAAAAAGATCCCCAGAGACGTAGGATCCAGATAAGACAGACAAAGAGGCTCTCGGTTGCAGTAGTTGCTGATCTTCTGGCAGATGAGCCCAGCACATTATGGGTTTTGCTTGTCCTGGTTTTGCTCCCCAACACCAATCTCCTTGGACAGCAGTGAACGGACAAATACCACCGTGACCTTTCTCCAGCGCACCTGGTTTTGTCACATGTGCCAGATTTTTCTTGCTGGGATGCCAGAAACACAACCTTAGGGCATCACCGGGCTTCACCAGGGCATCACTAAGCATCACCAAGTGTCAGCAGGGCATCATCAGGGCACCGCCAGGCCTCACCAGGGCATCCATCACCAGGTATCTTCAGGCATCACCAGGGCATCACCAAGCACCACCAAGTGTCACCAGGGCATCACCAGGTATCACTAGGGCATCATCAGGGCTCACAACCGCCTCCATGTCCCCAGTCAACATTCCTACAATCACACAGCTGCAAACCAGAAACTTGTGCTCCTGACCCCTATTTATTGCAATTTATATCCCCCTCATGAAGAGTTTTTAAGGGAAATAAAGCTTTCTTTCTCGGGAATGCAGGGGATCAAAACCGCCTCTGGGCATCCCCAGTACAGGAAAGACTTGGATGTCCCGGAGCGAGGGTGCTGTAGGAGCAGCGAGATGCTGACGGGGCTTTAGAGCTGTAACCCCCAGCAGGGAATCATGGCTTGGGTAGGAATAAATCCGTTTTCTCTATGAAAGCTCAGCTCTCTCGGTTGCGTTCTGTTTTGAAATGGCTCAGAGCAGCTGGGGAGTGCAGGAGGAGGGGAGCTGCCTCTCCAAGTGGGAATGCAAGCGGCCATGGGGAGCGAGGCAGCATGTTGCATGGGAAACCCTCCCTGAGGTGCAGCTCTCGCTCAATTCCAGTTGCTGGTAACGGGGGAAAAAAAAGAGTAAATATTGCACATTGCTTTTAGACCAAATTAATCTAATTTTGGCTCCTGGATTTGGAAATTGTCCTGGTTTTTTGGCTGGAAGAATGGGGTCAGCAAATCCCTGGCTGGGTTAGGGGCACAGCTGTGTCCCTCTGAAGGGGATATCCTGTCCCTGCAGAGGGACACCCCTCCCACCCGGAGCAGCTCCTCGGATCCCTGCCACCCATCTGAGGACATGGATGTCCCCTTGGGTTGTGGCTCCTTCTTTGGTGACAGCAGAGCCAGCCCAGACCACGGCCTGGGAGGAGCTGTCTGACTTTCAGCTGGCTAAAAGTGATAAATAAAAGTGGGGATAAATCCTGCTGGATCCGGGACTGGATCATGCTCTCCTGCCTGGCGTGGGTGCACTCCAGCCCTGGGGGTTTGCCTAGAGCAGACCCATCACCGGGGCAAGAAGACAAGTGGGGTCAGGAACCCCAAATTGTCCAATCTGGCATTTTCTTTCCTCATTCACTGCTGGTTTTTTTTCTTTTTGAGGCAGTTATATACAGGCAGACACACGCACATGCTGTACACACCCCCAGAGCCAAATCCCCGATTATTGCCCGTGCCCCTAAGAGGGATTACGGCTTCTTAGAGGGGGGAGCCGGCTTTCAGCAGGGTTTAGGAGCCCAGCAGGGACTTCATTCCCGCAACTCAGAGCTCACGCTGCGTTTCGGGGTCCCGCGGGAGGACAACTGCACCCAGCCCCGGTGACACCCAGCCGCCTCGCGTTTTCCTCCTTGCTGCAACTTCAGCCCTCTTTAAATCACACATTGGAATCGCAGGAGGGAGGAGAGGATGGGAGAGGGGTCCGGGAGGCTGCAGGGAGCCAAGAGAGGAGCAGCCCCGAGGGGTGCGAACGGCCTCGCTCGCCCCTTCGAGACGCTGCCTCTGCCCAGGGCTGGTGCCCTCCTGGAGGATTAAGGATGAAGGTGCTTAGCAAAGCCCCGGGGCAGAGCCGGATCCCTGCAGGATCCCAAAGCGGCCCCAAGACCTGCGGTGCCTTCCTGAGCGCAGACAGCTCCCCAGCTCCAGCTGGACCCTGAAGCTCCATCCCTTGCCTCCTCCCCAGGCAGGACATCCCGGGGCAGTTTGGTGTCCATGGCTTGGGGCTGGCGGAGACCATGAGCCCTGGAAACCCATGGTCCCCGGCTTTTGCTCGTATTTGTAGAGCCTGACTGAGGTCAGCAGGACAACACTGAAGTTTAATCTGATTTTGGGGTTCCCTGGTCTTCGGGAACCCCTGAACTGCTTCTTACTGCTGTTGATTTTATAGCAAATCCCTGATTATTAGTGTTAACGGCGGGAGCTAATTTGGGTCGTTGCAATCCTAAGAGGTTGGAGTGGGTAGAGTTGGGTTAGTTCGTCCTTTCCTCCAGAAGACCAAGGCAGGGTCAGGGGTGGAGAATTATCCAGGGATACCTGGGGGCGGGGTGTGTCTCTTCACTTATGTGGCCAGGAAAAAGAAATGGAGAAGTATTGCATTTTTTGACATTTCTCCCTCAAAGAGAGACCACGTGAGAGCTGGTGGGTCGTTTGCACACCGAGGGCACGTGAGCTGTTGCAGGCTGGCCACAGGTTCATCGAGCAGAGCACAGGCTGCAGCACCTGGGCCATGGTGCTGGGGACCTCATCTGCTCCAAAACTACAGCAGGGAGCAGATGGAGTGGGATTTGGGACAGAGTGGGAAGACAAGAAGTTTGCAAGCCCATGGGAGTGTGTGTTGTGCATTTGGGAGGAAGCGGAAGATGTGGTGGTGGCAGGGGACGATGGAGGTACCACGGGATTCACGGTGCTGCTCTGCGCAGCTTGTCGGGGAGGTGGATTCTCAACAACAGCTACCCACCGGGACGCTTGAAAACCAGTGGGGTGGTGTAAATCTGCATCGATGACTTGGGAAAGAGTTGGCCCAGGGGTACCCGGGTCTCTTGGTGTTGGCTTCAATTAATCCTGGACCACTGTAGGGGTAGTAGCTGATATCCCCCCCCAAACAGCGGGGAAGGATGCCGAAGACTGGCAGACCAAACTCCGAGCACTCAACCTTGGGTCTTTCAGAGCCGTTATCTCTATTAGCATCACCCAGGCTCTCTCATTGAATTTCTCCCCTGCCCTCCCCGCTCCCCTCTTCACTAAATGCTCCCCAAACAACTGAGACAGCAGTCGAAAGCCGAAGAAACGGCCGCGCTTTGTCTCCTTGAAGAGGCAGCTTCGCATGGAGCCCTGTCGGGGCGGCCAGGTGGCCAGCCGCCAGCCGGGACCGTTTTCACATCTCCCTTTGTGAAGGAGCAGCCTTGAGCGAAACGCCACTCGAGGGGCATTGAACGAAATGTACGTTCGCCTCTTCCATGTGGCACTCGGCGCCCGTCTCCGCCTCTGACGCTAATGATCCGGACGAGGGTTGTTTTTTTTTTTTCCCAGCGAGGATAATGGGGAAAAGAAAATGAAAGGGAAAGGGGCTGGAGGAAGGGAGGTCAGATCCATTTAGGAGCCCAAACATTTATGGGGAGAGTGCCTCCTGAGTGGCCGCACAAAGGACCTGGCTGTACCTGGCTCCCTCCCTCCTCCACCTCCTCTCCCCCGCCACCTCCGGCCATGAATAGGAGGAACCAGAACTGTAGGGCCTCCGTGAAAGATGATGATAATGGATTTCATTATAGACAAGTACGTTAAATGTCTATCCACTCGTGTGCAATAAAGGAAAGCTGGTCTTTAGCTAATCATGCTGGAGGAGCTCTTGGCTGGGATTTGAGAGTGAGATGTTCCTCTTGGTCCTCTGCTCTGGTTCCCCCCACACACACCACCCCATAAAGAGTGGGCTATGGGGTGCAACTCATTTTATAGCCACGTCGGTGCCTACCATCACATCCTTTTGCTCTCTGCTGGCCACAGAGTGGCTCAGGACAAACCTGGAGGGCAAACGTCTACATCTGGCCAGAAGGAACAGCTCTTAGAGTGGTGGAGTGGGGTTTGCTGGTGCAGTGGTGGGATCCAGCCTGAAGAGGAGTGTCAGCACCGAAAGGTCTTCACGCCCTTCACATCCAGATGGACCACCACTCCTCCCTTCCCTGCAAATGACCTTTTTCTGGCTCCCCCCATGCCCAGCCCTCTTTTCCCATCCTCTGCCCGTGGTGTTCCGTCACACAGCACTTCTCTTGCCGTCCCTCGTGGCAGGGCTTTGCGGGATGACCTCAGGGACCCTCTTCCCGCTGTGCTCCTGTTTTACCCAGCACCACTCTGCAGGCTGGCTGCCTGCTGGGTTGGCAGAGCTCCTGCCAGCCCCACAGAGGATTCTTCAACCTAATTTTTCTCTCCCACAAGTGGCCGTTGAAGCAAAACGCGGCCACGCTTGAGAAAAAGCAGAAGGTGGCTTGACTGGAAGCAGCCTGTGCGAAGAGGTGTGATTTTTGGAGCAATCTGGGTCCCTGCCCCAGCAAACAGGTGTCCTTGGCAGGTTCTCCCAGATGGGGGGAGCTGGGGTGATCTGCTCCATACCTGGGCTGGTTGCTCTCCACTCAGTGTGCGTGAGTTTGGGACAGCCTCTGCTCGCATGAGGGGCTTGCTGCCAGGACTTGCTTCTTCTCCAAGCCCCCTTGGGTGGTGGATATGGACCCAGAGATGCCTGCTGTGCCGGAGATGCAGAGATCAGCTCAGGGACACAGCACCAGGTCCTGAGCTGGCAGCCCTCGGGGGCAGCACGTCCCCCTGCTCTGCCCTCACCAGCTCCTCGCAGAGACAAAGAAAACAAATAAAACCCCTTCACCTCAAATTTTTACAAGCTGAAAGCAAAGCCAGGAGCCGGTTGTGGGCTGGTGGTCCGGCTGGGCTTTTAGTTTTTCTGCCTAAGCCTAGAGCCAAACTCGGATTTTGTCTTTCCCAGGGGAAGAAAGGCTGGATCTGCAGGGCTGGATCCAGCTGTGGGGAAGTCAGGGCAGGGCATGGCCTCACCACGGCATGTAGGGTCGGGATGCTTGGGTGTCACGCAAGCTGTGTCCTCCCCTCAACTCATGCAGACCCACAGCCTTGCTGGGGGACACCAGTGGTGCAGGAGGGTCCTGCCCATGGAGGTGACAGGTCCTCCAAAGGGTTATCTGGATGCGGCCATCTCCCAGATGCTGGAGGACTGGTGAGGTTCAGCGCCTCTCCAAACCACCCAAGCAGACGTTTGCTAATGAAGCTCCTCTTCTCCAGGCAGTTCCTCTGGTTTTGGAGGCCATCTGAGCTGGTTTGAGTGTCTCCTTTGAGGAGATACTGGGCACATCATCTGGAAACTCTTTACATTACGGAAGGAAAACCCAACAGCCAACGCTTTTGTCCAATATAGAAATCTCTGGTTTCAGCTCGCATTCCTACGGCTGAATGATTAACATACTTAATTAAGCAAGCCTGTTGGCATTACTCCCTTGCAAAAGCAAAGAGGAAGCCCTAGGCTAGCCAATAAAATAAATTATGGCTCTTCCAAGCCCCGAGCTCCCATCTATGGCCAGTTTGGGAGGATCTCCCCGCAAAACGGCTGGGATGGGCCAGGTCACTGCATGCCAGATGAAACTGTCCTCTCCCCAGAACACATCCCCGGGGTGAGACAGGGGGTTTCTAGGCGAGGGGGAGCTATGCCGTCCTGCCAAGGCACCAGCTTAATCCCCTGTACACTGATAAGGTCATGCCGGGACCCGCGCTCCTCCCTCCCCTGCGTCGTCTGAGACCGGCAGCTCTCTTGGCCCTATTTATAGTGCGGTGATAGGATCAGGGGGAATAAGCATTTAGTGTCTCCTAAATCACACCCTGCTCCCCATGGCCAGTCAGTGCTCGCTGATCTCTGCTCTTGCTGCCGGAGAGCCTGGCCAGGAATTTTGAAGGTACGTTGGGAGCTGGGGTGCTGCTTGCTGGGAGCTGGGGTACTGCTGGGGAGCCATGGCATTCCTCCCAGTTCCCTGTCCTCACCGGAGTGGGATGGGGATGGATTTTGGTCGGGGGGAACCTTGGGAGCAGGCTCAGAGTGTGGCTGGGAGCTCTGGCTGCAAGGAGGCCAGCCCGGTTTCTCTGGATAAAAGTGACCAAGTTGTGTATTTGTCTTACCTGGATGGTGGCCAGGCCACCATCCTGCCATCCCTCCTTGGACCTGAGCCCACAGGGGGCAATCAGCCCACGGCCAGGGCCCATCCAGACTGTCCTGGGGTTGGGTTGGTTTCTAACCCTGCCCAAGGGTGGGTTGGTGGTCTGGGCTGCCAGAATGGACACCATTCACTTGATAACTCCATTTATAGTTAAATCTGCCAAGAAAATGTCATAGATGGGGACTTGGAGAGAGCCCCAAATCCATGCCCTGTGTCCTGGGCCATGGGGATGGCTGGAGGGGTTCAGAGAAGGCAGGGGGACCTGTTGGTTTGCTGCGGGTGGGCAGCATGGTGGAGAGGGTTGGCTGCTCATCCATTCTCTCCATCATTTATCTCCTTGCTCTGGTTTCTATTTCAGGGAGTGACAGCACAGCAGGATGACCCGTCCGGGGGAGTCGGCTCCTTCCCATGCACGGTCTTGCATGGGCAGAAATTCCTGACGGAGGGGCTGACCACCCCCAACCAGACCTCAGCGCCCTCCAAGCCAACCACCAGCTCTGCAGGAGGGGAACCACAGCCCAGGAAGCTGGTGGAGCCTGGCCAGGGTGTGGGATCTCCTGCCAGAGCTGGTCCCAGCTTGGTGGCCACGGGGTGACACCAGGGAGGATGCTCCATGTGGACAGACGGGTCCCTTGCCTGCAGTGACCTCTCTGGCAGAACTCTGGGGTCCCTACTGATGCTCTGTTCCTACATAGCTGGCACCTCACCCACTAGCTCTTGGGAGAGGACCTGGTGTCATGCCCTGGGGACTGCCACCTTTCCCCCCGACGGTGTTTGATGATGACACACATGGGGTCATCCCCGGGGACCATCCTCACCTGCCTGATGGAGGTCTACCCTGGCGCCGGCTCTGCCAGGGCAGGTTTTCTACCCCTCATCCTCGTGGCCGCGCTGAGCACCCCCTCGCTGCAGAAATCCCTGCCCGTGGCGTACAGAGACCACGAGGGTCCCCAGGAGGGCACGGGCCTGATCCGGTGCGGGGAGTACAGCAACCAGGTCCTGCCCAATGGCCGCTGTAAGATCGTGGCCACGCTGCCGCAGGGGGATGAGCAGCGGTGCCCGGACATGTTTCGTTGCACCGATGAGGTGTCCTACTGGCTCCACGAGAACGAGGAGCGCAAGCAGCAGGTGCTGGAGCTGCGGGAGCTGATCTCGGAGCTGCAAGAGGAGCTGAGGAACCACCGGCACCGCATCAAAGTCCTTGAGCTCCAGGTAAAGACCCCCTTCCACATGGGTGCCCACGGTTCCTCCCCATGGCCCCTTCCAGCTCCCAGCAGCTGCGGGGGGAGGACACTCAGTGAAGTATATAGTCTTGTCATGACCACAGGCTGGGATATCCATTAAACCCAGTTGTTCCTACTGAGATGGATCAGGAGCCTTCCAGGGCTGATCTTTCTCAACATTTGCCACAAATCCTTCACTGTTTTAACTGTGTTATCTCCTCCGTCGTTGAGCTTGCCTAGGAGGGGCTGCTGATCCACCCCATGGCCCATAGCAGGATCCCAGATTAGACATGGGGTTTCGGATGGTCAGTGAAGGACCACGTCGCTGATGGCCACAGCTAAGCAGGGATATCCAGCCCACGGCACCCTTTCTGTGGTCTCCGTTCTGGTGCTCATCCCACCCCAGCTCCGTTCACCGGCCCTGCAGCTGGAAACTTCATGCTGAAATATTTTTTCCACCCTTGTTTGACACCTCTGAAGCTCTCAGGTGTTTGGCACCTGCCCTGTGGTCTTGCCTGGCAAACGCTTGGCTTGGCTGTTGGCAGCAGCGAGTAGCAGTTCGTACAGGGTTGCAGCCAGGAACGGGGAGGGAGCAGGGTTTGGTTTTGCTGGCCATAGGACCCATTCCCCAGCTAAAATGTCTCACTGGGCTGTTGATGAGATGCACAGAAGAACCAGCAGCAATCTACTGGTGTCAGCCGGAAGAGCCCCGAGGCCACCTGGTGAACAGCACCCTCATCTTTGCTCTTGGAGGGGATGAGGTCTGATACAGTCTGGCGCTGGGGTTGATTTATTCTCTACTTGGCCTCCTTTCATCCTCACCCTTGGGCTCCTGGTCTGGAAAGCCTCCTTTGAGCAGCCCCATGGGGACAGTGAGGCCGTGCTGGAGGCTGCGGGGCTGTTTGAGCTCTGCGATGGCCATGTTGCTGGGTGGACATCTCCGTGGGAGCGAGACGTTCCACTGCACCTCTCTCGTTTTCTCCTTGCACTGGGACAAATTGGTGCAATAGGTCTTTGGTGTCCAGACTTCCCACATCCATCCCCTGGGGACATTTTGTCCCTTAGGACTGTTTAATCTGTCCTTGCCCAATCCCAGCTCCCTGCGCTGGCCCCAAAACACACTTCCGTGTGACCTGGAGCTGCAGCTCTTTCATGGAGCTCTCCAGCTCAGAGCCAAGGGAGGAGAGGGATGGTAATACACTAAACATTTTCCCTGCAGTGTTCATGCTCTTAATCCATCCTCCATTTCCAGGCTCTGACATGACCCAGCTAAAGGCGAAGAGTTTGGTCTGTGGCGCTTGTGCAGGGTCTGTTCAGGGTCAGACGGACGAGGGAGGAGAAGCAATGTCCTTCTGGAGGTGTGGGTTGCCTGGTGGTGGCTGTCGAGGGAGCTGGGCTGATGGCCTCCAACAGTGTGCTCGGTGTCCAGGCAAGGGAATTAGCTGTGGAGCACAGGCTCTCAGTCCATCTGACGTCCATGCCCAGATCCTGCACCTCCTTACCCTGTGTGCCCATCTCTTCCTGCTTGCCGGCTGGTCCAGCTTGAACTTTGCTAGCAAGTTTAGCCTGGAGAAGAGAAGGCTGAGGGGAGACCTTCTCACTCTCTACAACTCCCTGAAAGGAGGTTATAGCCAGGGGGTTCAATCTCTTCTCCCAAGGAACAAGCGACAGGACAAGAGGAAATGGCCTCAAGTTGTGCCAGGGGAGGTTTAGGTTGGATATTAGGAGAAACTGCTTTACGGAAAGGGTTCTCAGGCATTGGAAGAGGCTGCCCAGGGAGGTGGTGGAATGGCCGTCCCTGGAGGTATTTAAAAGCCGGGCAGACGTGGTGCTGAGGGACATGGGTTAGGGGTGGGTTTGGCATAGGTTTATGGTTGGCCTCGATGATCTTGAAGGTCTCTTCCAACCCAAGCGATTCTGTGATTCTATGATTCTGAGTTGCATACACTGGGAATACAAACACTCCCGAGTCTTTCCACCCGCTGGTGTCTAGAGCCCTCATATACACACGTAGATGTACACGCATCCATCACGTGTACACGCACATTCACATAGCAAGGTACGTGCACATCCACATGCCTGTGCACACGCGTGTACACCCTGACCTAGACCTCCCAGCCCTATGGCCCATGTCCCCACGGCTGCAGGCACTTAGACCCTGCAGCACTTGCACGCGGGAGAGAGTGAGGTTACGCTGAAAAAAATAAGCTGAGGGAAGGGCTGCACAGGAGGAGGAGGCGAAACTGCAGTGATCAGGCTCAGTCAGGCGCTCAGGGCACTGACAGGCAGCTGGTTTTTAACTCCCTTTTTAACTCCCCCTTTTCTCCGTTTTCCTACACTCACTCCCCACCCCATCCACCCTCACCCGCCCCTCCTCTCCCCGCCTGTCTCCCACATCCCATAATAAGGCTCACACGGTCCCACAAGCCCACAATACTCCTGGTAATGTTTTTTCCCCCTTCTTATCTGCTGCAGGGCTTGGGTGGACCATGTTGAAGGCCATGCCCCAGCAGGTCCCTTCCTGGCTCTTCCTAGCTGTCTCCCTTATCACCTGCCTGGCACTTTCTATGTCTTTTTTTTAGTTTATTATTCCTTTCCCCACTATTTGCTTTTTTTTTGGTTTGGTTTGGTTTTGTACTGAATCATCCTTAGACAGATACTGGATGCCCTCACAGCATACCCTGGCTCTCCTGCCCTTGCCTGGCAGGTGGGGAGGAGCTGGTGGACAGGGATGCTTCTGGAGCAGCACCTAAGGGTGGCATTCCTCTTCCCCATCTCCTATGTCTGACACGCAAGGCTTTCTATGGGATCCAGCCAGTCTCCTGGAGATCTGAGCAGTGAATGCAGCCACAGATGCTGCTAGGACCTCTTGCATGGAGGATGCGATGAGTTGGTTGAACTTGTTTCTCCTCCATGGGAGCCCAGGTGAGCAGCTCCGGAGGAGTTTTGTCTGCTGTGGGGTGCTGCTGGGCTCCTCACCCTAGAAGGAGAGCAGAGGGACACAAGGAGCACCCAGATGTCCTGGAGCAGCCGGGTCCCAGGTCCTACCTATGTGTCTCTAGTAGTTCATACTTGGGGGACAGTGGCAGTGACCTCTGTGCTGCCAAGATACCACCCCACTCAGTAAGGAGACAACCTCTGAGATCTTTCGAGGTCGTTTGGAGAGAGTTTCAGACCTCAACTGGAAAAGGCCCTGAGCAACTGCATCCAGCTTGGAAACTGGCCCTGCTTTCTGCAGGGGGGTGGGCTGGAGACCTCCAACCGTTTCTTCGAACATCAGGTTTTTTTCCATGAGTCTAAAAAATAATGGGATGGGAGGCTCGGAAGAAGAGGGAAGAAAACCAAATCTGGAGAGTTTAGCTGATGGCAATGAGTGTGTCCCGTCACCCTCCAAGCACCAGCGGCAGGGACAAGCACGGAGCAAAGCTGGATGCTGCACGGGGAGTTCCTCGAACGGGGGAAACCAGAGGCAGCAGCGGCTGCTGAGCCGCTCGCCTCCGCTTCCTGCTGGCTCCAGCACTCTCCCGTAAGGAGTTTTCCTGCTGCGTTGGTCTGGCCACTTCCCAACGTCTGTGCCCAGCCTGGGAAGCTGCTTTCATCCCGCATCCCCTCGCATCTCCCAGGAGCTGCCTTGCCGAATTCCCCTGCTGTGTCAGCCTGGATAGGTCTCCTCCGCCTCCGTTCCTCCCACCGAGGAGCTGTCGCTGCCTTAATCCGCCTTCATAAATCAGCCTCCAGCTCCTGCTGGCTGGTCTCCCTGGGGTTTGCCAGCAGTTATTTCTCCAGGAGCTCGGCGTGGGCTTGTCTGTCCGAGCGGAGACATCTCTCCAAGCTCAGCATCCCTTTCGGAGCTGAGGGGGAGCAACAGGCTCTTCCAGGTCACAGCTCCTCTCCGGCTAACGGGGACACCCGAATTGGGTCAGACGTGTTGACCCCACCTCTGCCACGCTGCCCTCCTGCCAGGAGAATTTAGGGAGCAAAAGGAACCCCCCTCGCCCAGCCCTCCCTGTGCATTTGCAGTCCTATTGCATTTGGAGGGTTGGGGCACGCACAGCTCCGGTCCCACCGGAGCAGAGGGATGCAGGGAAGGGAGCAGCAGCAGGACACCATCACGGCAGTCTGGCTGTGCTGTTTTCAATCAGCAGCAGGACAAAAAAGAAATGAAAAGGCATGAGCTGTGGAGGAGGGGACTGTCTGGGAGAAAGCATCATGGGGTTTACGCGGAGAGCTGGTGCGTGGGTGAAGGGAGCTGGAAGAAGCCGGAATCAGTCACATCTCGGAGAGCAGGTAGGGGATGCGGCTGATTTATGGTCGAGTCGGAGACATTGCAGTCCTGAGAAGGAAAGCACCGTGTCGTTGCATGCCGTTGTTCCCACTGGGCTGCCCCTGTCTGTCTAGCGGCTCCGGATTTTTGGATACGGGCTTGATGGGCTTTTAGCAGGGCCATGCAGGCCATGCTCAAGCAGCGCTGGGAAGATATTGTAGATATCCTGTTAGGTGTATACGTTGGGTATAACCCAGCCGTGGTGGTGCCATCTCCTGGGAACAGCAAGCCGAGATGTGTCCTGGCAGGAATGGGGATGGAGTTGTGAGCCAGGTCCTGGGAGCAGCCGGAGGGAAGAGAACATCCCCTGGGCATGCAAACCCTTTCCAGCTGAAGGATACTCCAACCCTCAGCAGAACCACTGCAATTTTGTAGGTAGTGATGAGTCAAGTGCCAGATCCTCTGGGTCCCCAGGGATGTTTAATAAGCCCCAAGCTGGCATGGACACCTGAAACCCCAGATTTACCCTGATGCTGGGGACAGGGAGACGAGAAAGTAAACACATTTATTTTTATTGAATCATAGAGTAGGTTGGGTGGGAAGGGACCTTAAAGACCATCTAGTTCCACCCGTCCTGCCCTGGGCAGGGACACCTCCCACCACACCAGGCTGCTCCAAGCCCCGTCCAACTTGGCCTTGAACCTCCAGGGATGGGGCAGCCACAGCTGCTCTGGGCAACCCCGGCCAGGGGCTCCCCACCCTCACAGCCAGGAATTTCTTCCCAGTATCTCATCTCAATCTCCCCTCTGCCAGTTTAAAACTGTTCCCCCTCATCCCGTGGCTCCACTCCCTGATCCCGAGTCCCTGCCCAGCTTTCCTGGAGCCCCTTTCCGACCCTGGCAGGGGCTGGAAGGTCTGCGCGGAGCCTTCTCTTCTCCCGGCGGAACCCCCCAGCTCTCCCAGCCTGTCCTCCCAGTCTGTCGGGGCTCCAGCCCTGCCAGCATCTCGGTGGCCTCCTGTGGCCCCGCTCCAGCAGGTCCATGTCTCTGCTGTGCCGAGGCCCCGGAGCTGGAGGCAGCACTGCAGGGGGGTCTCCCCCCTCCCGAGCGGAGCAGAGGGGCAGAATCCCCCCCGGCCCTGCTGCCCCCGCTGGGGGGATGCAGCCCAGGGGCCGGGGGGGTTCTGGGCTGCCAGCGCACGGTGCTGGCTCCTGGTGAGCTTCTCCCCCACCAACACCCCCAGGTCCCTCTCCTCAGGGCTGCTCTCCAGCCATTCTCCACCCAGCCGGGATTTGTGCCTGGGATTGCCCTGACCCAGGTGCAGGATCTTGCACTTGGCCTGGTTGAACTTCATGCAGTCGGCACAGGCCCACCTCTCCAGCCTGTCCAGGTCCCTCTGGATGGCATCCCGTCCCTCCAGCATATTGACCGCTCCACACAGCGTTTTCAGGGTCTTGGAGTGTCTTGAGAGCCCAAGCGGTGATGGAGGAAGAGATGTCCCCATTAGGGGCCAAGGAAGGGCGGTGTTGATGGAGAACCAGCATCGCTACAGTGCAGTGGGGGGTCTGGGACTGCCGGACCCTCGGCAGGGATTGGGGAGCAGAGAGTAGAGCTGTTGCGTTACCCAGGGGAGCAGGGGGGGTTCACAGGCTGCTGTGGGATTTTGGAGGTGCTGTTGAAGGCTTGCTCTGCCATCTAATGGAGAGCGAGCACTGAACAAGCGAGGCGAGCGCGTCTGCACCGACTGCGCCTGGGGCACGTTCCGTGGGTGCTGGTGGGGCTCCAGGTGCCCATCTCCTGGGACAAGCTGCGGGCATCTCCAGCCAGCTTTGCGCGTGTATTTTATGCGTGATCAGAAGCTGGTTGTCCTAAAAACATGCAGAGAAAAGCTCATGAAAGGAGCTGGGGTCCTGCTTCACCCCTGCTCCTTGCAGAGCGTGGAGGTGGTCGTTGCTGTTTGGAGGACACCAGCCATTGCCCAAAGAGCAGGAGAGGGCTCACCGCGCCATGTGGAGGTGAGCTGTGGAGCTCCTTATATCAAAGGGGGACTGTGCAGCTTTTGGAAGGAAACTCCAACCGTGGTTGCTAAACACGTAGAGGCCACATCCATGTTGCAACTGGTTGTAGATTGGAGAGGGTTTGGAGAGGAATCCTACATGTTTGCCCTGCTCTTGCAGCCCTCGACTTGCCTGTGTGTGTCCTGCCTGCACCAGAACCTGGCCATACCAAACTGCCCATGGCTCCCATGGTGGGCTGAGAGCTGGTCTGGGGCTGCAGGGTGAAGGTGAGGGTGCAGGCACCATCCTTGGGGTCCTTGGTCTTTGTTGGTCCTCTGCCCTCTTGCTCACATCCCTGGGGGTCCCGGGGCCATGCCCCTGGCTCTGCATCATTCCCAGTCATCCACCCCATCCCACTTTTCTCCTTGCTCGCAGCACGAGGAGGCAGCCGGCCGGAACCACAGCCTGGCCCAACGGGTGCAGGACCTGGAGCATCGGTACAGTGAGGCCAGCACCCTGCAGCACATCCAGGCCACGCTGCTCTACGACATGCAGGCGCAGATAAACAACATCTCCGTGCTGACCGACTGGGCCTGGCGCAACCCCACCTGCCTCGGCCCCGCTGAGATGAGGCTGCAGGAGGAGATGCATCATCCAGGTGACGGGGAGCTGCTGGGGCTGCCTGGGAGTGGGTGCTTCACCCTTACAGCCTCTCGTGAGGGGGGTTAGAGAATCACAGAAGGGTTAGAGTTGGAAAGGACATTAAAGATCATCTAGTTCCAACCCCCTGCCCTGGGCAGGGACACCTCCCACCACACCAGGTTGCTCCAGGCCCCATCTAACCTGGCCTTGAACCTCCAGGGATGGGGCAGCCACAGCTTCTCTGGGCAACCGGAGCCAGAGTCTCACCACCCTCACAGCCAGGAATTTCTTCCTCAAATCTCATCTCAATCTCCCCTCTGCCAGTGTAAAACCGTTCCCCCTCATCCTGGCTCCACTCCCTGATCCCGAGTCCCTGCCCAGCTTTCCTGGAGCCCCTTTCCGACCCTGGCAGGGGCTGGAAGGTCTGCGCGGAGCCTTCTCTTCTCCCGGCGGAACCCCCCCAGCTCTCCCAGCCTGTCCTCCCAGTCTGTCGGGGCTCCAGCCCTGCCAGCATCTCGGTGGCCTCCTGTGGCCCCGCTCCAGCAGGTCCATGTCTCTGCTGTGCCGAGGCCCCGGCGCTGGAGGCAGCACTGCAGGGGGGTCTCCCCCCTCCCGAGCGGAGCAGAGGGGCAGAATCCCCCCCGGCCCTGCTGCCCACATTTGGGCCGGGGCTGTAGAGAAAGACTGTGGGAAAACCACTTCAAATCCCCTTTGCGTTCGCCAGGAGTCTGATCTCACCCAACCCGCCTTTCGAGGCAGCCAAGAGGATCTTCAGAGCAATGGACACCTCCGGGGATGGTTTCCATACTGTCAAGGAGAGGGGTCCTTGTCTCTTGGTGGCTCTTTTTTCTCTCCAAGGATGGTGTGAGATGGTCTCAGGGATCAGCTCAAGCTCTGACAACCAGACCGGCATTGCTCCCATCATCACCCCACCTGCAGCTGGCTGCACGAGTCTTCCTCCCTTCTACAGGGACTGTTTTTCCATTAAAAAACCCACCAAAACCAGGACTTTTTTCCAAATTTTTATTCAAAAATTCACAGCATGAAATCAGGGCTTTGGTGAAACTCTTCATCTTTGAAAAAAAACTATTTTCTGTTACTTCTCACACATTTGGTGTTTTCAGCCCCTGGAATGGTTTTTTTTGGTTTTTTATTAAACGTGGGAACTTTCAGTTAAAGGATTCAAGGTGCATTTTGACTAAACCCCTGTTTTCTGTCAAAGAACCCACTGCCATGAAAACATTTTGACCAGGGCCTAGCTGAGCCAGGATCTGCAAAGCTCAACCTTGAAGTGCCAGAAGGGAAACTGAGTTGCTTTTGCCACCCGTTCAAGTCTCTGGGTGCACGGCAAGGGCGTTGTGGTCTTTGAGAAGACAAGACCAGATGTGCTGGTCTGGTCCCCGTGCCCCAGATCCCAGCTCCCAAAGCAGACGTCCAGGAGGAGCATTGGAGGAGGACAAAGACATACTTCTCCTGAATAATCTTCCAGCCTTTGGGGACCTCTGGTTCAGGGACTTGTAGAGACAGCATCTGTCTTCTCCATGGAGGGGCAGGCTGGATGGGAAGACTCAGGTGACATGCACAGCTGAACTACTAATGGCTTTCACCGGCCAACCTTGATCTGATTTGAGCTGGTGACATCTGGTGGGGGAAAGTCATGTTACTTCTCCCCTGAGCCAGCCAGTCCAAGTCTTTTCTGTTGCGTTCATTCAAAGCTCTTTTGGCCATCCATGTCATGGTGGGGGTAGCATAAGCAGCTCCACTGGTGCTTCCAGTTGCCCCTGAGCCCTGATCAAGAAATGCTCTGATGTCAGAGTTGACATCTACATCCATGACCACCACCTGCAAGCCAGAGCTGGCATTCATCTCAATGTCTTGACGTGACTGGGATGGTGACGTCTCTGGCCTGCAGAAGGCGAGTCCCCACACAGCCAGTTGATGCAGCACTTTTAGCTGATTAATTTTAGGTGGAATCAGGCTCTGCCTGCTGTTCCAAATGCTCTCTGGGTCTAGGTTGCTTCTCCCTGACTTCTGCTTGCTGCACACGACTGGTTTCTCCCACACGCTCCCCTGCAGCAACACTGCTGGTTGGTGCCAACATGCAAGGACGTCCCCAGTCTGTCACCAGTCTGCATGGGACCTCCCAGCCACCACGCTCTCCAGCTGGTGGGCTGGGATGTGGCGACTCTTCATCCATCATTCCCCCCCCAAGACTTACTTTCCTATCCACAAGGAGCCTTCATCATCTACCGGTCCTGTGGTCTCATCCTTTCTGCATGCCTCATGGAAGGGCACTCTCCCATGCATGCTTTCTGCCCTCCCTCAGGCTCCTGGTCCTCCCAGTGATCCCAGTCTGGTATTCAGGCCACTCTGTGCTTCAGACTGGTCTAGCCTTGTGTGTAAAAGGAAGGGAACCAACTGTGTGAGTTGCCTTTGTGCCTTCTTTTTTCTAAAGACGGGGTTCATCCCACCAGGGAGGCTCAGCTCACAGCTGAAGATGCTTCATATTGGGTGTCTACATATATATTTCCCCACATCAGTTGGATATTTAAGATAAAGAGGCAGACAGTGCATGGACCAAGAGCAATTCAACGTGCTCTTCCCACTGCTGCAACTAGGGTCTCAGTTCAGCTGATATCTAGTGCCGCCCAAAATACTCCAGAGCATGAGACATCCACATAAGCCTGGCAGATACATGAGAGGACTTACCTGGGACAGCTGAAAGCTGGCCAAGATACCCTCGGATGTCACTGCGCAGCTCTGTGCAGACAACTCAACCGAGCCCCTTTGGTAGGTGGTGGAGGGACACAGGGAGAGTAGGTCCTTTCTTCTCTCCCACATAAAACCAGGATGAACTGCGCTCCGCAGAAGTCTCTGAGGGCCAGCTAAGGCCACCTGCCTGAAGGCGATGCCAGGCGAAATAAATCCCACCCAACATACCCCAGTTAAAAACATCTTTAGGTTCTCCAGAATGATTTTGATGCCTTTTCCTTGTAAGACAAAACCCACAGCTGCAGTTTGGGAGAAAAAAACTTTCTGATATTATCTACACTAGCCATTGCTAGAGAGCCAGCCCATTCTTTATCAATGAATAGGACCTTTTTGGTGTGAGAAATAATCTAATTTGAGCCTGGCAAAACGCATGGAATTTCTGTGCTGCCATTAAGAAAACAGTTGAACTGAAGGCTGTGAACACAGCACGGCTGTGGCAGTATGATGTTGGCTGAACATGAGCCAGCGTGTGCCCAGGTGGCCAAGAAGGCCAATGGCATCTGGAGTGGCCTGGATGAGGAATAGCGTGGCCAGCAGGAGCAGGGCAGTGATGGTGCCCCTGTGCTCAGCACTGGTGAGGCCGCAGCTCCAGTGCTGGGTTCAGTTTTGGGCACCGCAGTATGGGAGAGACATTGAGGTGCTGGAGCGTGTCCAGAGAAGGGCAACGGAGCTGGGGAGGGGTCTGGAGAACAAGTCTCCTGAGGAGCGGCTGAGGGAGCTGGGGTTGTTCAGCCTGGAGAAGAGAAGGCTGAGGGGAGACCTTCTCACTCTCTCCAACTGCCTGAAAGGAGGTTATAGCCAGGGGGGGTCAATCTCTTCTCCCAAGGAACAAGCAACAGCACAAGAGGAAATGGCCTCAAGTTGTGCCAGGGGAGGTTTAGGTTGGATATCAGGAAGAACTTCTTTAGGGAAAGGGTTCTCAGGCATTGGAAGAAGCTGCCCAGGGAGGTGGTGGAATGGCCGTCCCTGGAGGTATTTAAAAGCCGGGCAGACGTGGTGCTGAGGGACATGGGTTAGGGGTGGTTTTGGCATAGGTTTATGGTTGGACTCAATGATCTTGAAGGTCTCTTCCAACCCAAGTGATTCTATGATTCTATGACTCTAAGGCCATCCCTCAGCCACAGCAGCCTTAAGTGCCGATCTGTGCTAACAAACCTCATCACTAATAAGCCACTGTCCCAGGCGTGAGGTCAGTGTGCTGCAGAGGCTTTTGGCTTCAGGAGCAGCTCCGAATCCAGGATTATTTGTCCCACTCTGCGTTATGGTTGCATGAAAACTGGGCTGGTTTTGGTTTTGTGCCCCTGTGCACTAAACACCGTGTCTCTGCTCTCTCGCTCAGAGGTGAAGCACGCCAGGAACTGCCCCATCGACTGTGCTTCCGTGTACTACAACGGGCTCCGGCGGACCGGGATCTACAGCATCATGCCCTCGGTGGGAGGGATGCCTATCGAAGTGCTGTGTGAGATGGACACTGAAGGTACTGCAGGAGGCATCTACAACAACTTCCAGCAGAGCTTTGGGGGGGATTTATCTAACCTGGCGGTTGTGTCTCATCTGAGCAATTTCTAAGTTACTTTATAGTCAGTGAGAGAAGCGTCTCCAGAAGGACTCTTCTCCAAGGATGGAGGACTCGTCCTCTCTGCTGGCTGTACAAGGGGTTTGGATGAACAGTTGAAACCAGACATTATGGCTGGGATTCAGCTGCCTAAATACAGGGTTTTAGTGCTCTTTGAGATGTTCTCGTGCATCCAAGATATTTGCAGCACACTAGTGGATATGACACAGGGCTTAGGGAAGAAGAAGTCCTTCTGGAGTGGCTGCTGGTCACTGGGGGGTATCTGGAGCATCTCTGGGAAGTCAAGGGTTATGTGTGGGCAACCTCTAGTTGTAGCTGTGCTGAATTGAGGAAGGGGGAGGTAGATCCTCTCCCATGGATATTTTGGAGTGCAAATGAGGGAGCAAGTGACCTCCCACACCCTGGCTGTCTAAATATCTGTGGGGACCACACTACTGCCATCCCAAGGCACAAACTTCCTAACAAAATCAGTTTGCAACACTTGAGTTTTGGAAGAACAATGGCAATTGTTAGGGAAGTGGGGTGGTGGATTATCAGTTCCTTGCCCCGTGGATCTACTCCAGCCTGGATGGATGTGTCATATCCACACATCCCATGCTGGAGGAAGGGGTCCTGCTCCCCACATGTAGGCATCTCGCCTATTGGACGATCTACAGGTGGTTGCAGCTTTGGGACGCACGTGGTCATTAAGAAACAGGCTGTTCAGGCAATGTGGTCTCTGTTATGTCATTACTATTATTTGCAAGACCATCGACATGGTCTTGGACACTGTAGAGTGACAGGCTGTACAAACAGCAAATAAAAAGATGGCCCCAGTCCCATCCCTCCCCGCCCCAAGCTTACAGTGTCGGAATAAAATGAGAGGGATTTGGACAGATGGGAGAGCAGATGGAGACAGTGAGACAATATTGGGAGAGCTCGTGTGCCTCTGTGGTGCTGCAGGAACAGTACATAATAATCTCCAGACTCCAGGATCTCTAGTTTGTTCCAATCCCAAAACATTTGCCTCCCGAACTACCATCTCTCTCTCATTTAAGACCACCTTAGGATCTGGCATGACCCTCTGACAGCCAACAGGGTAACACCATCATGAATCAACATGGGAGAGGTGGAAGCCCCTCTCCGTGAGCTACGAAGGGCAGCAACCCCATGCAGTAACCAACACTATTTTGCCAGTTGGAGGAAGGACACATGACAAGGAGACACCTTGTCGAGTTGCAGATGGATCCTCAGAGGTGACACCAGTAAGGAGTCTTTCTGGGACCCTTGGATGCTCCCTGGAGACTCTCCTTTTATATTATCTCTCTCCTTGCAGGTGGGGGCTGGACAGTCATCCAAAGGCGTCAAGATGGCTCAGTTGACTTCAACCGGACCTGGAACGAGTACAGGGATGGCTTTGGGGACCTCAACGGTGAATTCTGGCTGGGCAATGAGAACATCTACAAGATGACAAGCCAAGGGGATTACTCTCTGCGCATCGACCTGGAGGACTGGAACAACAAGCACAAGCACGCCTTCTACCAGGTCTTCAGGTAGAAAGTGGGGTGGCCTTCCCCGGTTCTCATAGGTGTAGCTGGTTCAATGCTGGGAGACCTTCAGGCACGGGAACCCCATTGAGGTCAGAGCGGCTCTGTCCAGTGAGCTCTTCAGACTGGGCCCAGGCTGTCTATTCTTTCTTCCCTGCCTGGATTTGACCACCAGCTTTTGCTCTGGGTTGAAGCCTGGGTGCGAGCTTGCAAATGTGCAGTGCCGGTCAGCCATGGCTAACACCCGCAGCCCCAGGGTAAGGGAGCTGTAGGACCCAGTGGACTGTCCCCAGCTGCTAAGGGGTATTTTTTCTGGCAAAATTATTGAGCTCTGTGTCAAAAAAAAAAAAAAAAGGGTTTTGAGTCCCGTGGTCTTGCTGGGCAGGTCCTCCAGCATCTCCCTGGTTTAGAGTCACATTTTGATTTTTACCTTCTCTGGTCATGGCTTTTACTTGCTGGGCCTGATGGAATGTCCTTCAGTGTCTACAGCCCTTCCCCTCTTCTGGTGTTTTATTTATCCATATCACATCAGCCACATCCTGTCTTAGTCAGGGGTGACCAGGTCTGCCTAGACTGTCCCAGGTGAACTTCTTCCTCGTCTCTACTGGAAATGCTTGTGGGTGACTGTGGAATAATCCACCATGGGAGGATGTTCGAGGGACCATGGCACCTTATGGACATTGGAAGCCTGAGGGCTTTGAATAGACCCTAAAACTGCTGAAACTGCTCGGGGGGAAAAAAATCCATTGCCTGAATATGCCACGGAGCATCCTCCACTAGTAAATGCGTCCTCTGAGTGGTCATCCCGACTTTTCTCATCAGGCGTCACGTGCAATGGCAGTGACCTTCAGCCTTCGCTAGCCCAGGGGCAGGTTACTAATTAGCTCAGTCCAGGCGAAGAGCAGGATGCTTGTTACACGGAGAGGAGGCGGCGCTGTGTAATTAGAGGGACCATCCTGCCAAAGCTGCCGCGCTCCTTTATTGTGGTTTTAGAGTCACGGTCAACCCAGTTCAGCCCTGTAACAAGCACCCTGAGTCATGACAAAATCACGCACATCCCACAGAACAGAAAAATACAACATCTTTGGCTTCTAGAGGTGATGAATCACAGCAGGGAGGCCAGCCAGAGCAGCTCAATGATTGCTAGGTGTCCACACCAGGAATGCAGTATCCAGGCTAGAAAGGAGACTCAAACACTCCCCATTACACAAACCCACCTTTGTCGCTTGCAGAATTGAGGACGAGTCAAACTATTACCGCCTGCACGTGGATGGGTTCAGCGGGACGGTAGAGGATTCCTTTGCCTGGTACCACAACAAGAGAAGCTTCAGCACACCCGACTCAGGTGACATCTGCGCTGAGATTTCCCATGGAGGCTGGTGGTACCACCAGTGCTTTTTCTCCAACCTCAATGGGGTGTATTACAAGGTAAGGTGGAGAGATTTGGGTGCAAGGCGCTTTTTCTCCAACCAACGCTTTTTCTCCAACCTTAACAGGGTGTACTACGAGGAAAGGTGGAGGAATGAGGATACAGATGTTAGTTCATGAGGTCCAGGGATGGGAGAAGGCTACTGGTCATCACATTATAGCCGTCCTTCCTGGCTTGACCAACCTCTGCTCTCCAGGTCCAGATTGGATGGAGCTTTGAGCAACCAGGTCTAGTGGGCGGTGTTCTTGCCCAGGGTAGGGGGGTTGGAACTGGATGATCTTTAAGGTCCCTTCCAACCTAAACCATTCTATGAGTCTATGATTCTATGAAATGAGCGCCGGGCACCAAAGCAGAACGACCTTTTCAGTGCCATGGGCCAGACCCGAGTATTGAGACACCTCTGCCCTCTGGGGTTTGGGACTGCATGGTGGATACGGGTGAATCACACAGCCTGAGACAGATGGATGCCAGCTCCATTGGGACCATTTGAAAATTTTTGGGCTTTATGTGCTCCTCTTTTCACTACATCATTAAGCTCTTTGTTTCAGTGTTTCAGAGCAATCGGTTTTCCGATGCTCCCATCTGGATGATGCTTCTGGGCGTTTCCCATGCCTGAGCATCCTTCTTTCTATGCACCCCAGGGCGGCCGATACTCCATTAAAAACCGCAAGGTCCTGGGGCCGGACGGCATCGTGTGGTACTCGTGGAAGGACACAGACTACTACTCCCTGAGGAAGGTGGTCATGATGATTCGTCCACGCACTTTCCGGCCCCACCTCTCCCCATGAAGGAGCCTGGGATGTTCTTCATTTCACCTCACATTGAACGTTGGGAACAGAGGGATGGAAATAGTTTGCTGTCAGCAAAAACTGATGCTGGAGATCCCAGAGGGACCGAGCCACCACGACTGTTGCTGCCTGTTTGCTTTTGCAAGAACTGAACCAAAAGCAAGAGGTGTCCAGACCTTCAACGAGTGTTTGGGTGGTGAAAGCTCTCCTAAAAACATGGAGGTGATTGCTGAGAAGGGCTTTGTGGCTTCCTGGTTCACTGGGTATCAGCAGCCCTTGGCGGGCTTGGGCATCCTGAAGGCTTGGGAGTTAATCCAGTTGACTGGGTGATGGGAGTCAGACACACACTGAGGCTGGACCTTACCTTGAACGAAGACGTTGAGTGCTCTGGCTACCAACCCAACATTGTTTTAGAAGGAAGCAAAGAACCAGCAATTCTTATACGAGTTTTCCACGTGGGATGCGATGGACCAGTTCTTGTGCCGTAAGATGAGCATCTCGCCAGTCTTGGCAGAGTTTCTTTGTTCACATCACCATATCTGCAGGTCCAGCACCCCAGGGGTGTCCTAGGATGGCTCCAAGGTGCTGTGATGGCCCCGAGGAAAGCCAGGAGTGACAGCATGCATCACCCAGGGACGGTGTCATGGGTAACCAAAGAGGAAAGTGGCCTTGCCTTCTCTGGCAGGGATTGTGTTACACACACAGACATTAGTTAGCCGCGATAATAATACTCCAAATGAAAAGATTTAAAAATAAAAAATGCGGAAAATTTTCCATTTTCCATTCCATTTTTACCTTCCTGTCCTTTCTCTGGCAAAGAACTTTGGATGAATTTTCTATCCACCCTAAAAGTGGTTTGCAGGAATAATCAGACATGATTCTAAGTCTTTTTTACTGCTTTACTCTGGATAAAGAAAATTTGTTGTTGCTGTCTTTTAATTTTCCATTTGTAGTTGTAGTGACACCTTCCTCTTTTCCTGACTTCGCCTCCTCGCAGGATCAAGAGATGGAGGCTGGGACTTGGCCTCAGCCTTGATTGTGTTTGATGATGAATATTTAATTAGATTACCTTTTTCCTGTTTCGTGTGCGTGGAAGAGTTCAAAGAGGGTTCAGCGAAGGGGAAAGACAGATGCGTTGGAGACAAAGCACTGTTCCTTCCAACTACTTGTCTCCTGCTCGATGCTCTGCTGGCTCCCTGATGGTTTTTGTAGCTTTTACACTGTTCTGGACTTACATTTTGCCTGGAACCTCATTTTTCATGGGCAAATCAAGCAGAGAAGTTACCTTCCAAGCATCTTACAAACTAGTATCCCTAAGATTACAGAACGGCGTTATGGTCTTGCCCATCGTAGTTGCAATGGGCTGGTCTACATTGCTGTTGTATCATCATTTGCCGTGAACATCTGGGCGCTACTGGTGGTGGGAGGAGAGCTTTCTTGCCTCATGGCACACACATCCCAGATCTAACACCATTCCTTCAGGATCCGACCTTCCCTCTTTGGACTCTAGGTGTTCAGGAGGCCACGATGTCCCCTGGTTAAGCAATACCCTACTAAGAGACTCATAAATCACTTGAATAAACAAAACCCTTATTAATTAATGATCACATTATGATTATTAATCTACGATCTGGTTTTGCACATTATTAAACACAACTATAAAGGTACCACTCTTAAATCTCATGAATCACATGCTACTACCGCTAAATTAATTTTACCGTCCTTCCCTCCTTATAGCTCTTTGTGCCAGGGTGCAAGTGTGTCCCTTTTTACCCTCTTGCACTAAGTCTTTTGGACAAAGCCCTGATGGAGAGTCCAGCAAATTGTCCCATGTGTTTGGGTCCCCAGTCCGGCATCACCACCCTCCATAGACATCCAGCCTCTGACTACGGAAAGATCCCATCCTCCTGTGTTCCTTCCTTGGTTTCATACCTTATTCCTCTTTTTTTTTTCTACTTCTGCCTTAGCACCTCTTTTTCTCATCTCCATCTTCCCCTAATTACTTTTTTTTCCCCTCATTTGCCCCAGTTTGGCTACGTCCATACTCAAATTTGTTACATCTGATGTCTTCATCGAGGCAATCTTGGCCCTCTTTGGCATTACTGATATGGCTGCCTGTGTACGGGTGGTTTTGCCAGACTCTGCACCCCAAAACACCCCTACAGTTATGAAGTTCATGCTGGACACACGCTGAGTGTCATGTACACAATTATTCTGCTTCAAACGTGACTCCTCCACCTTGCCCAAACAGCTTCTCGTGCACCGACAGTCTGCACGCTGGAGGAGCAGACAGAATAACCTGTTTTTCGGACTGTTTTGGAGTTCACACAGCATTCTGGCCCTCGAACAGTGTTGGTCCCTCCCCTGGTTCCCCACAGAAGCCCCAGCTAGTTATGGTGCCCAATGCTCAAGCTGCACTCCTAGCTCACCAGTGCCAGCTTCCCATGGATGAATGGCTGGTACCTTGCCCAAATTTGTGATTTCTGAGAAACCAGCACGAGGCCATGGACTGGAGGAAGGGCATCAAACAGGAGAACTGTCCCTGCACAGTGCTGTAGAACCATCGATTCGCAGAATGGTTTGGGTGGGAAGGGACCTTAAAGACCATCTAGCTCCAACCCGCTGCCCTGGGCAGGGACACCTCCCACTAGACCAGGTTGCTCCAAGCCCCGTCCAACCTGGCCTTGAACCTCCAGGGATGGGGCAGCCACAGCTGCTCTGGGTGCCTTGAAGGCACCAAACCTCAATTCTGTGCTTTGCCCTTGTATGTCCTGGCTGTGCCTGCAGGACGGTGCTTCAGGAGAGGACTTCACCATGTTGGCAAGGACCATCCATCACCTGCTCTCCAGTGTGCGGATGCCCAGCTGTGAAGGTCTGAGCTCCAGTCCCTCACCCAGGTGTGGGGATCTTTTCCCATTTGAGACCCATGAGCTGGGCAGAGGCGACATGGGATCCACAGGACACAGGGCCCCTGGCAACCAGGTGGGAAACCTCGGCAGCATCTTGAATGACTCTACAAGGTGGGATGAAGGCGTTTGGTGCCCCAGCAATGCTAAGAGCAGCCCGAGTCTCATCACCGCAAGCCCCACATCCAGCCAGAGGATGCCCGAGTTCCTCCCGGGGAGGAGGGATGAGAAGCGGGGAACAGCGTTTGCAAAAACAGCCCTGCTGCAGAAATGGAGGGCTAAAACCTGGGCTCCTGGGTGCTCCTGTCCCACAGCTTGTAGCAGGATGGGGCATGGGGATACCACCCCTGCCTCTCCCCCTGCATGGGGCTGACATCCCTGCTGGCTTCCCCTGAGGAAGGAAGGAAGGAAGGAAGGAAGGAAGGAAGGAAGGAAGGAAGGAAGGAAGGAAGGAGGATGAGGATGGTCCTCATCCAGGTGCCTGCTGGATACCCGGCTTTGGGCAAGGCGCAGCAGCGTGGCTGAGCAAGAAACTAAACACACCCCGTCAAATGACCCTGAACACCCGATCCTGCGCTGGGGGAGGAAACCGTGTCTGACTGACCCCGGGACAGGGCTCCCGACTGCGAGCCGGGCTCCTTCCTCCGCGCTTCCCCTTCACACTCCAACTAACCGCTGCCTCGTTAGCTTGGCTGACCCCATTGTAGTGCTGCCTAAAGTGACACGGGGCAGGAAATTGTATTGACAGAGCCTCATCGAGCGCAGCCACGAGGCAGCCGCCCCGCCGGGTCCTGCGCACGGCTGCGCTAACCCGACGGCCCCGCAGACCCCTGCCCGCATGGACGTGCGACATCCCTGCTGGGGGGCAGCGGCTGGCTCTGCGTGTATCTCGCCGGGGAAGCAGCTACGTGACCTGGCGTTGTTTTGGCTCATGGCTACCAAAGAAAGGGGAAGGTCTGAGGACAGTTTCCGCCTGACATGTTGGGTCAAGGCAAGTATTTCAATCTGCGCGATAATCAGTGCGTCTACTGGAGATGGAAAAGGTTTATGAGAGCCACCAACCCATGCTCCACCAGTCTCCAGTCCCATGGCTGGGAAAGGCACCTGAACGGAGACTGGAGGAAACACAGGAAAGGGCTCCCGGAGTGATGGTCATCAAATACTCCTTGGTGAGGCACCCACGGCCAGAGGGCTGGGTCTTCAAACACCTTGGGAATGGAGAGAAAGCGCCAGGGAGGGAGAAGAAGAGGGAAGTTAAACATTAGCTATTCTAAATCACAAAGCTGAAAAAGCTGGAAAAGGGATTAAAACTTGATGGGTTTAGGGAGGGGATTACCTGAGGTGGACCTCTGTGTTGGGCAAAAAGCTGAACACAGGAAGGAGATCCAACTCACCACTCTCTTCAGACTAACGCATCGTCATCTCTCCCCCTTGACAGCAATGGGAGAAAAATGGGCACCCGAAGCCGTCCTTGCTGGAGCATTGACCGTGTTCATTAGGATTCGGGCCATGGAGCAGGATGCTCTGAGATGCAGGTGTTTATGGGTGGGGTGGGTTTCTGCTCCAGGTGCCTGGAGAGAGTTGAGAGTTTTTAGGATGGGTTTTTAGGATCCTGACACCACCTGCATCACAGTTTGCCTGGTTTTGACTCACCCTGATTCTCTTTGAGCAGCCTCCTCCAAACAGCCGCCTCCTGATGGTGCTGGTGTCATCAGCTGTGACCCCGTCATCATCTTCTTACCCTGGTGCCCCATTTTTCTCCCTGACACCCACCGGCTTGTCCCCAGGGAGAAGCTGTGCTCTTCTGGCTCTGCTCCCCGTTTCTCTGCTGCCCTCCTCAAAGCTTCAGAGTGCTTTTTAAAGCTCTTTGGAGGAAGTTCTTTCAATCTCCCTGTTTTCTTCATCCTCAGCCTGGCTTGGGTGCCTTTTCCTGTTGTGTTCCTGTATCCCTTCATGCCCATCAATGCCCGTGCTGTCGTGGGCTACAGCAGAGAGTCCTAGGGCAGAACAATACGTTTCATTATTCTTTGTTTACTCAAATAGAATATACCTGACAGACCAGTATTTTACTTGCTGCAGGTTTACCCAGCTCCTACAAGTCTGCTGATGGTCAGCCTCAAGGCTCTTGTTGCTGCCATCTGTACTAGCTGTGTGCATCTTGCCTTCTGTGGCTTCTCCTCCTTTGGGTGTAACAAGCTCTTCTGCTCTCCCCAAGTCCTCTCTCACATGGCCCCTGGGGGTTGCTAACTCACGTCCCTCCGGTTCCTATGACCACGGTGGGCTCTGCCACCTCAACGCTGACTCCATGCCCTTTTTTCCGTGGTCCCTTTTGATATGGCCCCTCCGCTGTTGCACCTGAGCGAGATGGGAACCCCTCAGCGTGGCTGCTGTGGTCACGGGGAAGTCTGGATCCCCTCCAGGGATTTGTCTTAACATTGGCACCAAATCCCACACCTAGGGGAACACCATCTCCTTGGATGAACACCCATCTTCCAAGGCTTCTAAGGGTCAGGGAAGACCTCCTTTGTCCACATCAGAGAGGATTAGGTCAGGGAGGACCTTGGCCCAGGAGGAATGGACACTTGGCCCCTCTGGGAGGCTGGTCCTAAATTTTTGTGCCATCACCTCTCTCAGGCTGAGCAAAAATGGGAGAGGAATTGGTACCACTTTCTTCTTAGGGTTGGAGAAGAACACCTCTCGGCTCCTCTCCTGTCACTGAGGACATGACATTTTGCATTTCCTAGAATCATGGAATCCCAGAATCCCCGGGATTGGCAGGGCCCTCTGGAGATCCCCCTGTGCCACCCCCTGCCAGAGCAGGGTCACCCAGAGCAGGGGGCACAGGGTGGCGTCCAGGCGGGTTGGGAATGGCTCCAGAGTGGGAGACTCCACCACCTCTCTGGGCAGCCTCTGCCAGGGCTCTGCCACCCTCCAAGGCAAGAAGTTCCTCCTCGTGTTCAGATGGAGCTTCCCGTGTTCCAGTCCGTGCCCGTTCCCTCTTGTCCTGTCCCTGGGCACCACTGACAAAAGCCTGGCCACCACCTCGGGACCGAGGACATGTGGACCCTAGGGACTGGGGATGCATGCACCCAGGGAATCAGGGGTTTTCCCTGATTTCCCACCTAGTCCCTTTCCCTTTCCCAGTGTGAGCAACATCGGGATGTGCCCACCAACCCCTCCTCCCCCCCAAAAAAAGCCACACACAAGACACTGCACAGCTCATGAGAAAACAAAAGAAATGCCAAGGCAGTTTATTTACAACCGTTGTATACAAAAAAAGGACAGCTCGTGCCACAGCTAAAACAGCCCCCTCCGTCTCCTTCACCCGCCGCCCTCTTCTATGCTCCCCTCCCCAGGGTGGTCGCCCCTGGGCCTCGGGGGGCCAGGTGAGCATCTCGCGGCACAAGAAGAGACGCGGTTCCCTCCAGACCCAAATCAGCGCTTGGAAAGCCTTGTCTGGCCATGGTGGAGATCAAACCCTCTGTTAACATCGGGGTTGGAGGCTGATGAGGTGCCTGGGCATCGCGGCACTGGGACCACTGCCTGCTGGTAACTGGGAGAGGAGGGGACATACCCCCGCCCCTGGCAGAAAGCAGAATTTCCACCTTCTCCCACTGGGAAGGATCTCACTGCAACCTCTCTGCTTCGCTCACCCTCCCTGGAGGAAAAGATCACCCCGGGGGTTGCACAGCAGCTCCCACAAAGCACCTCCCGGGCTGGTCACAGCTTGGGATGAGTCTTGGTGGGGTCCCAAAATGCCCTGGTGTCACCGGGAGGTGCCATCACCATCCCCAGGAGCTCCCTATGGCCGTTGTCTTGTCCTGCTCTCCAGAGAGGCATCTCCACCCCACCTCTGGCTCTCCAGCCTGGGCTCCCCCAGCTCCTCTTCCCTTTTGGTTTTTTTTCCCTGTCCCTTCCATCTCAGTTTCCACCGCCCTGCCCTGGTTTCCTCTCCTGCTCTTGCTCTCCATGGGGGTGACCTCCCTTTTCAAACAACCACCTGTAAAAGCTGGTGGCTTTCCAGCTGCTCTACAGCAGAAAAGGGGATTTCATCCAAGAATTCCCACAAAGGTGGTTCTCGGGAGGTTCTTACCAAAAAAAAAAGAAAAGCAGCTCTTTGGGAAGTCATGGGGCTTTCAATTTCACCCTTGAAAAGGATCATAGGTGTCTCCTACGGCCGGGTAAAGCCTTTGGAGCAAGCGAGCCTCACTCTTTGACCACCTCCAACGGGGTGGGGGGTCTCTTCTCCCCCTTCCGCAAAGTGGTTCTGTAAGGTCTAAGGGCAAATAACACCTGATTCGGGCAAGAGGCCCTGAGTCCAGGCAGGAAAACAGGAGGGAGGGACACCAAGAGATGCCGCTGCCCGTTGGTGGGGAGGGATGGAGGAGAAGGAAGCCGGAGGGATGCCCACCTGCCCGCCCTGCCTGCCCAGCACCAAATTAAAGTCACACACAACGCACATCATCCCCCCCTCTTCCCTCCCCACCCGCTCCGTCACCCCCTCCCGGCTTTGCCCCCGGAGGGGGCCACCTCCGCCGCTTTGCCAGCCCTCGGCTGTCTCCTCCAGACCTGGTTGATGGGGCGGCTGGTGAGACCCACCCAGGAGGTGGGCATCNGGGGACACGCGTTAGCTGGACGGACTTCGGGGTCCCCACGGGCGGGCCAGCAGCTTCGGAGGGGTTCGAAGGCACGAGGGCGTTCGTGAGGTTCATCCCCAGAGGGACACCACCGATGGGTCAACAGCGTCCTCTCCTCCCCTGGGGTGTTTTAAGGACTGTGGAGGCACTCAGGGACAGATTGTCCTCGCCCTCTAGCTAGGAGGTAGACGTCAACCAGACGGGATGGACCGGGAGCCCCAAGGAGATGGGGTTAGCTCGGATTGTCCTTCATTATCTCGTGCTCTCTGCCTCTGACCCAAGGCTAGCTGAGGCGTTTGGAGAAGGGCACTGGGCGAGCTCCTTGCAGAAGGGATGTTTTGGAGGGAGCTGGAGGTGGTGAGGGTGGGACCTTCCGTGCTGAGGTTGGGAACAGACCTGCTTCGAGGAGAGAGAAGAGGTCTGCACAGGCTGCCAGGGTGGAAGCATCTCCTAGCACGGCAGCACGGACCCCTCCAGCTCCACCGGGGAGCTGATGGTTCCACGGCCTCTGGGGAAGGGACCACGGGAAGATCTGCCACCCGGGAGGTGGAAAAATTGCCAGAGGTGGGTCAAAGCCATTACGGTGGGACATGGGGAAAGCAAAGGCTTCGCGTGTCTGCAGACAAGGTACAGGTCCCAGCTCTCCACCCGCCAACCGCTCCTGAGCCTACGGACACATCCGGCTCGGTGGGTCCCCGGGCAGGACCCCAGCCCCGGGGTGGGAGGTTGCGTTTGGGTATCGCTGCACGGTGGAAGGGGAAGAGGGAGAACCCCCTTTGGTGGTGTCCCCAGGGGATAATGCCAGCCCAAGAGCCATGCAGGGTGCCCGGGTGCCCTGTGACACCATCCTGGACCGGTGTTCCAGTGCGTCCCCCCCTCCCTCCTCAACACGCTCTCACCTTCTCCTGCAAGCGCTCCAGCATGGCCGCTAAATGGGCCTCGCGGTTCTCCTTGTTGGACTCCATCTTCTGCGCCAGCTTCTCTTTGGCCATTTTGATGAAGTTGTTGTTCTCCTCGATGGCCTTCTGGATGACCTCCCGCTCGTGCTCCCGCTTCTCCGCCAGATGCTTCAGCAGCTCAGCCTCCTGGTACTGCGTGGGCAAAGCGGACATGATGGCCACGTGGACCACGGGTTCCCTACGCTCCTGGCCAAAACCATCCCCTCCAAACTCAGCCACGTCCCCAAAGATGCACCTACGTGTCCCCACGGTGCATCCCCATGCTGCAGAGCCATGAACAAGCTGCTGGACCTACCTTCCTCCTCTCCTCCGCCGCCTCCAACTTCTTCTGGATCTCCTCCAGGGACGGGTCGCGCCGCCGGGGCAGGGAGGCGTTGAACTCAGGGATGCCATCGAATGATGGGGGCTTCAGGATAACCTCAAAGGACTGCCCTGAGGTCCGCTTGTTGAGCTCGATGACTTCCATGTCGGAGATGACACACCAGGTGAGGTCTACCGTGTCTGCTGGGAGAGGGGCACGGGCTTGACCGCTGGCACCGGTGCATCCCACCCCATCGGGCAAACCATCCTGGGGTCCTGCGGCCCCCTCCGTGTGCCACCACCTTCCCCCATCTCCACCGGTTCCACCCAAATCCCCGCGCCCCGAATGCCCCCCTGTGGTTCAGCCCCAGTGCCGTGGATCGTGACTCCAAGACACCCACCGTGGGGGCTGAGCTGGGAATATTTGGGCGAGCTGAGGGGCTGGGCATCCCCCCGACGGAGAGAAGAGCAAGGAGGGCGGTGTTCAGCCCTGCTTTGGGGGTCGGGAATGGGACCACGAAGCCCCTTTTCCAGCCGCAGATTCCCGCCCCCCGCAGTTAGCCAGGAGGAGCTCCCCAAGGCTGAGCGTCCCCCTCTGCCGCCGCTGGCGCCTCTGGACCTGCCGACACGAATCACTCTGAATCACCCGGCGGCGTCTGGCCTAAAAATACCGAGCCCACCCCCGGCGCTTCGTGCAGCGGAGCCGTGGCGGAGGGGAGCTGCGGGGCTGTCCGATCCCCCCCTCCCTGGACCCCCTCCCCAGCCCCCATCCCAGCTCCCCGCTCCCAGCCGGTGCCAACAAACTGTGGAGCCGCCTCTCTGGGTTTGGGGGTGACCCCCCCCCCATACCAAGCCGGGGGTGGGGGCGCTGCAGCCCCCCCCACCCTTCACGCACCCCTCGAGCGTGGGTGGGCGGCAGGTTCCTACCTTCATAGGTGTACGCCGGCTTGTTCAGGGGGTCCGAGAGGAAACAGGAGCAGAAGAGGGAGACGAGAGGCAGCTCCTTCATCTTCTCTTTGTAAGCTGGGAAGAGCCGGTGGGATTGGGCTCAGAGGGGTAGGGGGGATCCCACTGGGTGTCCGGGGCAGGGGCTGCCACGTGCCAGGGAAGGGCCGGGCTGGGGACGGTGGCTGGCACCAAAGTTTGCCCAGATATTGCAAACAGGGCAGATCCGGGTGGGGGATCCGGGTGGGGGATCCAGGTGGGGGATCCGGGTGGGAGAAGCAAGATGTGGGAAGGGGAAACTGAGGCGGGGCGCGTCACCCCCGCTGTCCCGGTGTGTTAACCCCACGTGCCACCCCCTGCCTGTCACCGCTGGGATGCTGCCAGCATCCCAGGGCCGGGGTTAACCCAGGGTAGGGCCATCCCCAGGGGGGTTTGGATGGGGCCCCACTCAAACTCGAGGTGCCCCAGCATGGGGTGGGTGCCAGGGTTGGGTTCATGGGGTCGGGGGAGCCCTGCTGTCCCCTGTCCCCACCCGCCGCCCCGCGATGGCGCCGTACCAGCCAGAGTCATGGCGCGGAGATCCTTGGTCGTCTGCAGGAAGAGCGTTCCTGGGGGGAGGAAAGAGCCAGGATGAGTGTGGGATGTCCCAGGGGCTGGGGGGCATCACCCAGCCCTGCCTGTCCCCTACGGGCGGTGGGACAGCCACCCACACGTGGCCTTGCGAGTGTTCTGGGGGTGCGGTGGGGGGCAGGCTCTGGGGCGGTGGGATGGGCACGCGCTGGCGCGGCGGCGTGAGGGACGCGCTGGTGCGATGGGCAGACAGTCGCGGTGTGATGTGGTGGGTACACGCTGCTGGGATGTGACGGGTGTGCACTAGGGAGGTGTGAGGGGACGCACTGGTGTGATGGGCGCACAGGTGTGGTGGGTACGTGCTGCTGGGATGTGATGGATGTGCACTGGGAAGGTGTGATGGGCGCACAGGTGTGGTGGGTACGTGCTGCTGGGATGTGATGGATGTGCACTGGGAAGGTGTGATGGGCGCACAGGTGTGGTGGGTACGTGCTGCTGGGATGGGCACACACTGGTGGGATGCGATGGTGTGCACTGGGAAGGTGTGAGGGGATGCACTGGTGTGATGGGCACACAGATGTGGTGGGTACGTGCTGCTGGGATGGGCACATATGGGTGGGATGTGATGGGTGTGCACTGGGAAGGTGTGAGGGGACACACTGGGGGGGTGTGAGGAGACGCACTGGTGTGATGGGCGCGCAGATGTGGTGGGAACATGCTGCTGGGATGGGCACACACTGGTGGGATGTGGGGGGACACACACACACTTGTGGGTTTGTGTCTAGAGAACCCCAGTCCGCAGCTCGCCCCTTGCCGGATCACACACAGCAGGACGGACGCACCAGGACCTTCTCCCAGATCCCACTGGGACCCTCTCTGGGGGTCTTGGTGGCTGTGGGTCAGGCGTGGGGGCATCTCTGAGACCCCCCCACCCCCGGGGGGCAGAGCCCCAGGGTGAGCGCAGGACCTGACGCGGGGCAGCAACACCCGGAAACTCATCAAAACCCGGATAAGCCGGGGCCATGCCCTCTCCCAGGGCTTCTGGGGGACACAAAGGGGGTGGCAGCGGCGCCAGAGGCTGGAAATGCCCTTCCCAGCTGTGCCAAAATGGGGGGTGAGTTTGGTTTTTCGGAATTATCCTGGCTTTTTTTTTTTTTCTTCTAAGATGTGGGGGGAAAAAAAATTCCTTCTTTAAAATAGGGACTCTGAAATCCTTGCGGCCCCCCCTCGGGAAGGGGTAGTGCTCCCTGTAGGGATCCCGGGGCACTGCCAGCTCCCGTAGCGGCAACGCAACCCGGGAGATCCCGAGAAACCCCGACCCCTCATCCCTTCCAAAGTCCCATCCTGCTGGGATCTGATGCCGGGATCACTCAAACATCCTGCCCGCAGCTGCCGGGGACGGGGAAAAGGGACAGAATGTGGGGACACGCTGCTTGGGACATCGTCCCCGGAGATGCTCCCCCTTTGTTAGGTGACCCCCGGAGCCGGGGCTGGTGGGGTTTGGGGGTTCCCCGGGGCTGTATCCCCATCCAGGGCTTTCCCTCTCTCCTGGCTGAAGGGTTTGGCGTTGGGTGGCTCTTCCCAAGCGCGGTGCCAAAGGTGGGGATGCTCTGACGGCTCCTGTGCCGACACGGGGCTGTGCCCTCAGCTCCGGGCTGGAAGCTGCCTCCGTGCCAACAGGAAAAGCGTTTGCCATCCTCATCCCTCCCCAAATCCTCATTTTTCCCTGCGGGTGGGACCTGGCTGCATTTCGTGCTATGGAAAAACCTTTCTTCCAGGCTTTCGTGCCCCGGCTGGCGGGGAAAATGCAGAGCTCACCCACCAGACCCGAAACGGGGAGGAGAATGGGGTGCATTTT
>VZSF01002358.1:219-11869 GCA_013398295.1 Chionis minor
TGCCTGACCAACCTGATCTCCTTTTATAACCAGGTGACCCACCTGGTGGACAAAGGTAAGGCTGTGGATGTTGTCGATTTGGACTTCAGTAAGGCCTTTGACACAGTGTCCCACAGCATTCTGCTGGAGAAGCTGGCAGCCCATGGCATTGACGGGTGGACTCTTCGCTGGGTTAAAAACTGGCTGGATGGCCAAGCCCAGAGAGTTGTGGTGAACAGTGCTAAATCCAGCTGGCATCAGGTCTCAAGCGGCGTTTCGCAGGGCTCAGTTTTGGGGCCAGTCTTGTTTAATATTTTTATTGATGATCTGGATGAGAGGATTGAGTGCACCCTCAGTAAGTTTGCAGATGACACCAAATTAGGCGGGAGTGTTGATCTGCCTGAGGGTAGGAAGGGTCTGCAGAGGGATCTGGACAGGCTGGATCGATGGGCTGAGGCCAATGAGATGAGGTTTAACAAGGCCAAGTGCTGTGTCCTGCACTTGGGTCACAACAACCCCAGGCAGCGCTACAGACTTGGGGAAGAGTGGCTGGAAAGCTGCCTGGCCGAAAAGGATCTGGTGGTCCTGGTGGACAGTCGGCTGAACAAGAGCCAGCAGTGTGCCCAGGTGGCCAAGAAGGCCAATGGCATCTTGGCCTGTATCAAGAATGGTGTGACCAGCAGGAGCAGGGAAGTGATTATGCCCCTGTACTCAGCACTGGTGAGGCCGCAGCTTGAGTCCTGTGTTCAGTTTTGGGCACCGCAGTATCGGAGAGGCACTGAGGTGCTGGAGCGTGTCCAGAGAAGGGTGTTGGAGCTGGTGAGGGGTCTGGAGCACAAGCCTTATGAGGAGCGGCTGAGGGAACTGGAACTGTTTAGTCTGGAGAAAAGGAGACTGCGAGGAGACCTTATTACTCTCTACAACTACCTGAAAGGAGGTTGTAGCAAGGTCGGGGGTCCGTCTCTTTTCCCAAGTAACAAGCGACAGGACAAGAGGAAACGGCCTCAAGTTGTGCCAGAGGAGGTTTAGGTTGGATATTAGGAAAAACTTCTTTACCGAAAGGGTTATCAGGCTTTGGAACAGGCTGCCCAGGGAGGTGGTGGAATTGCTGTCCCTGGAGGTATTTAAAAGATGGGTGGACACGGTTCTGAGGGACATGGTTTAGGGGTGGTTTTGGCATAGGTTTATGGTTGGACCCGATGATCTTGAAGGTCTCTTCCAACCCAAGTGATTCTATGATTCTATTGTATGATTTTTTATTGCTTTTCTCAAATGTAAGCGTCGAACTCTTCTTCTGATTACTGGAAGTATCTTGCTTTCAGTTAAGACTGAGGACTGATTGCCATGATTTTGATAAAGGTGCAATCAAGAATTTCTAAAGCAAGTCCTCTGTAGGCTACTTTGGCTTAGAGAAGCCACGAAATTCAAACAAGTATAATTAGATGTAACATAACATTTTATTTTCCTGTGTTAAATGATACAATCATCTGAGTTTTATGCCTTTAGGGTTAAATAGGATAGTTAGATTTCCAAAGTCTTTCTTGGGGCTCTACCACTTGCATCAGTATTAAGTTGCTTTAGTTTTTTTTTCATACCTTCATTTAATTTAAAGATTACTCTTGATTCTGAGTCTTGTGGTTTTCTATTAGTCTAAAAATGCTGTCTCATGAAGCTTTACAAGAGCAGCAATGGTAAATATCCTTTTTTCTCTTCTGTGCAGCATGATAATAAAAAATAAGGTGTAACGCACTTCTTGCCTAACAGCAGCAGACTGTAGACTTTGCATATCATTCACATTATCCTGTGGTAATACAACCACAGTGTTCCTTCTCATCTTTCTTTAAGTGCCCTTTACACTGTATAACTCAGCAACTGTTCTGCTATATGCATACAAAGTATTAGATACATAAAAGATTAGATATATGTAATAAAATAAAAATACTTTTTCCTGAGTAAAACTCTTTTAATATAATGAAAAGAAATAGGACCTGTCTTGTGCAGAACTCCTAGTTTTAATACCTTGGTTTTAACACTGTGATACTCTGCTTAGAGAAAGTAAAGACAGTCAAACTTATCTACAGTCCCTTAGAAACATAATTTGATATATTCATAGTAAGAGTTATTAGAAAAATCTAATGCTAATAACAGCAAAATAAGATTTGAAGTTTTGCTCTAAAATTTTCCTGTCATTAACCAAAAAATGTAAAGGACATGGTAATGTTCCAAAGTGACAGATGCTATTTTGCTAGGTTGCCATTTTTTGTTTATATGTTTTAATAATTTATTAAGCCATCTCCCTTAATGTGTGCAGAAGCTTTCTGTACCTTTGCTGAATATCTTCAGAACACTGCTGAGGCGTTAGAGGTCAAACCAAAGGAAACCTTGACTGGTTTATTGTCAGATCTTATCCTTTGGGTAATCCCATAGATGCCAGCTAGATCCCATGCAGATACATACTAATCTCAGTGCTTAATTTTTATATTTTTTTTTTTTCCCCAGGGGGTACTAGCCATGAATAAAAAACCCCCAACAAACAAAACCCAACAAAAATCCCAAACGCTAGCTGAAATGTGAAGAGGAACCAGTGCCATCATTCAGTACTATCTATTGCCATTAAATCTTACCATAACATCTCTCTTAACTGCCCAGTCAGACACAATCACAGAAAGGCTTCTGCTACTCTTCCAGGTTGTGGTTCTCTCTTATCCTCACTTCGCTTCCTGTTTCCAATCAGTATCAGTGATACAGTTCTCCCACATGTGATTTTCTTTTAAAATGAAATGGGCCAGTTTTTTAAGAAGTAGTTTGGTTTCAGGTGGTTTCTAACCTAACGTGTTCCATATATTGGGTCAATGGGCACTTGCACTTGCAGAACTGATGCTGATAACCCTCTCGTGGGTGATGCTTTGAAACGAGTGTTTCAATGTTGCACATTCAGATGCAACTGAAAAATAAGCAGCCAATGTAGCTGGTCTAACTTGTTCTAAGTACCTTTAGTGCCATGTAATAACACAAAACCAACAAGGTGAGCTCAAGTAGAAAGGTCTTAGTGGCATTGCTTTGTTCACAGGCAGCAAAACCAAGATGTGGCTGTGTCGGCAATGCTATATAAGTGGCAGAATTGTCTTTCAGATTGTACCACAAAATACTTGTCACTTTTAAAAATAAATACATCTCCCAATTTACTGATACATTAAGATATTTCTGAGAGTTTTACCATAACTTTTCTTTGGTCATTGCATTCAAAATGCCATATATCTTTATGATTTTGCAGAGATTTTCAAAGGGACTTAGCACTGATGTAAAGCTATTGTAATAGTCTAATATACTAAATAATGTATCTAGTCCGTTAGTGGACAGCTTTGTATTTGTTAAAATTTTTTGGCTTAAAAGGCAGTGATTTTTTTTATTGTTTTGATAGAAGCCCAAATAAATTATTATACTCCTCTGTCCCCTTTTCCAAAGGAGTTCAGCAGTATAATTTCTCAGACTGATATCTTGTGAGCTGTACTCCAGCCTTTCAGAATGAATCTTATATATATTGCACATCAGGTAGTGATACTTTAGAGAAGGACAGATGGAATTGCTACACTTTGGGAGAAGGAGCAAACCATTCTTGTCAGAATGGCCCATGCTTCTCATCTTCCCCCCTTTCATATAACACACGATCTTCCACATTAAAAAATAACACAGTTTGAGTCTTCTGCATACAACCTGTCTGGGTTCACAGTCTTTCATACATGGCTGCATACTTATGCATTTTTAATAAGGAAGGTGAAGGCTTAGTGATTTTAGCAGCCAGAAGCTTACCTGATCCGGAATGAGTAATATCAGTGCAAACAAATTATACTTTAGTCCTTTGGAGAAAACCGACCATTATGCAGAATTAATTGACAGGGAAGCAGTGGCTGCAGACAGCCAGACTCTAACGATGGGTCAGAGCCAAGTGAGGGAAGCTGTTAAACTTTTCATAAGCCTGATAAATTTTACATAAGAATTTTAGTAAAACACGCTAGTCAATGTAGGAAATAAAATGTGCTGCAGTTCAGTTATCAGCGCTTCCAAACTGCCAGTTTTGCCTGTCTACAGATTCCTGTGCTTCCTCCCCACTCTCCTTTTGAAGGTTTTGTTCATTTGCTTATCAAACCCTTCAGTCAGCTCTGTTGTCTGCTCTGCATTTCTCATTACCAGCTGAGAATCTTATCAAAAGCCGCTGTCATTTGGAAAATACATTGTTTTTATTCATTTTTAACACCATTTTTCCTGCCTCATTGAGCAGGCAGAACTGCAAGACAGCCGGGCAGAGGGAAAGCTTTGTCCTGTAGTTTAATTAAATCTCAGTTGTTTGGACTGCAAGCAGCAGAAGAAGGTATGTTGGATTTAACCCTCTCACTCCAGGCTTAGCAGTCAATATTGCTATGGTAGGAAAGCAGCAGAGCACTTTTGCTACCAGCACCACAAATTATAGGCCCTGTACACTGACTCACCCTGATTTTGAAATGTGTATGTTTGCCCTCTGCATTGCTGCTCGTGGTCTGTTCTTTCCACCTTCATGCTGTCCGTAGCATGGAGGACCTGCCACCTACATTCATTGAGGCACCCAGGCACCGGAGGGTGCCTCTCACATTTGGTGAAGAGGAGAGCAGAGCTCCTGCTTTGGTGGTCTTAGATGGGGAAAGGCCATGCTGGGATAGCCCTCTGGATGTGTGTGAGTATCTCTATCGATGGGCAGATTGAGTATAGAAAGACAGGGAGCAAATCAGTCTGAGTGGATCCCCACAGCCCTTAACAGAGCTGAGAGGGGGAAAACAGATGTGATGACTCCGACAGATATTCAGCCTCAGTAGAAGCTGAAACTTTATTTTTCACTTGGGTACACGTGACCTAAACACCACAGGGTAAGACAGAGATGCTTCCTGAGCCTCTGTTCCCATGCCTGGCGTGAAAGCTTTGTCCTCTGATAAAGTGCTAAGGCAATATGTAACATAGCTGCTATAGAGGACAGCAGACCAGTGGCATAAATTCAACCAGAATAATCTTTGATTGCTTTGTTTTTGTATCATGTAAATATTAGCTCTGTTTTATATCTTTTTCATAATAAAATCTGAACAAATGTCTCGTATTTTTCCCCAGAAAAAAAAAAAAAAAAAGGTGAAGGGAAATGCTGATGCTGAGACAATCAAAGAAAAAGCAAATAACAGCAATCATGATGACTCTAGGAGAAAACTGCAGCACACAGTAAAGGATTTATCGCTTGCTTAAATCCTCAGCTGGGACTCACTTGGATAGTCAGCTGGGTCTGCAAGAGAAAACACTCAGTGAAGTCAAGAATTGGAGGCTGCATTGTTGCTTTGAAACTGATTTGGTGAAGTGCCCACAGCCCTGACACTGCAGAAGCTGCTGCATTTTCCTCTTTCCTTTCTCATCCCCAATCCTCTGCATGTTTAAAGGAATCCTGAATCTGCAGAGATCAATATAAGTATGTAGTCACCTTTTCAAAGGTTTTACGAATTTCATGAGGGACCCAGGCAAAAGTTGCTGGATAAGCACCTCCTTGCTCTCCTTTGCATGCTGATGGTCTGAGCCAAGTCAGGTCCCCTTATTTGGCTCTAAAATCAGTTATTCTCTCCTCCTAACAGAGCTGGAATTTCTGCACTGTGTTTCCTCCACACTATTTTCAGATTTACTACCTAAATTTATATGTTATTATAAATCTGTAGACTTATTATTTACATGAATGTTGACAGCAGTCTTTTAATTATTTTCTTTAGTTTTTGCACATACTGAACCTCAGCATTGTATTTAGATTATCTCTACCCCTTTTTCACATCCAGCAATCTTAGATGATCCTGTGCCTGTGTTGAAGAATTACAGAAGGGTTGAGGTTGGAAGAGACCTCTGGAGGTCATCTGGGCACCGCTAAAAGAAGCTTGGCTCTGTCTGTTTTGCACACTTCCTTCAGGTACTTATATGCATTTTTAAGAACCTGAACCTTCTCTTCTTCAGGCTGAACAGTCCCAGGTCTCTCAGCCTTTCTTAATAGAAGAGATACTCCAGTCCCTCCCTCATCTTCATCGTCCTTTGCTCCAGTATGTCCATGTCTCTCTTGTACTGAGAAGCACAGAACTGGACACAGTAAAAGTAGAAATATCTGAGATTTTTTTGCATCTACAGTCAGGATTTGACCAAAACTTCCAAACACATAGATACCCAAAAGTGTGTAACTCTCAAAACCCCTGTTGTTTAAACTTCATTAACAAGCCTACAAGCAAAAAAAATAATATTAGCAAATATATAAGAAAATCTATATGCAATAATTATTTAAACATAATAATAAACTTGAGCATTTTAGGACAGGAATGTAAAGCCAGTGTTTACAAACAGATCTGAAGGAGAAATTCAGCTTGAAAGGACTTGGAGTCTGACTAGTATGCAAAGGCTAAAATAATTATTCTTCTGCAAAGGGATGCAAGATATTTAATTAAAAATATTGGGAAGCTTAATCTTATGCTAGGAAGATGGTTTCAGGTTTGACTTTGTGTACCACTGTGCAAAACAACCAACTTACATGCTTCCCTGTAGCACATAAGCTTTTCTTGGACTCTGGTTTAAGTCCTGACCCTTTGTAATTCTCTTAGTGTCAAGTCCTGAGAGGTTCACAGCTTGAGGTGAACGGGCTGCAGCCATTAAACCTCTGTTTTAATCTCACAATTGCTTTCTAGAATGCTTGAGAAATCCATTGCTGGAAAAATTTGGAATAAGAGCCCTTGATCAAAAATTAGGAAGTCCACTATTTGAGCTAACGTCAAATTACAGTGTGTGCCTCTGGGATGTGAACTAGCTTTGTAAAATCACATCCCCAGGTGGTACAAGTGCTGTGAAGTAAACCAGAACCATTATGGTCTCATTGTTCCTTTCCCCTCACTCTGGCTTCTTAGCTATTCTCAATTAATTTAAAAGCTTTACTTGCCAAATTGTTCTTTTCTACCTTGGAGCTGAATGCACACTTCTTGATTTTCAGCATCTTTCTTCACAAACAGGTCATTCACTGAAAGAAGTAGTCCATGAACTTCTTGAATCTACACATACTTTTAGTTCTAAACTCTTAACTGGCATTTTATAGCTTAATATGATTGCATATGCCAACTGAAGATCATCTGTTGTTTTTCACAAACCTCAGTAATTTGATGAATTAGTGATGGTAAATAAAGGTTAGTGGCCTCTCTTAGTTTTAAATTTGTTTTCAGATGCTTTTGACCTGCTGGATTTAGGAAATAAGACATCATGCTGTAAGTGCTTCCAGGAGTCGATCTAGGAAAATTATACATGTCAAATGAATCCTAGCAGTCTTTTATTTGGAAAGATCTGACTTTCCTCTACTGCAGGCTTTCTGACTTATGTCAGAAAGTATTCATGTTTGGTCCATCTTTTTGCCAGTCCTGTGAAAACCCACACAGATCAAAAAGTCAGTCTGCATGTGCTCCCAAATGACAAAGAAGGGTTTTTCAGCTCAAGTCTCTGGTTGTTCCCAGTGAACATCCTGCAGCATCACAGAGGGCTTATGAGTGACAGTACATTTACTGCACTTTTTTTTGTAGTGGTGACTTGTCGTAGCTCCAAGCTGATCACTGGAACTGAGGTACCTCAGTCCTTGAATTAATACAACCGAGTTTCTTGTCAACTGAGCTGTGGTAACTCTCTGCTTGTGTGCACCTAGTCCATTGCAAATGTGAAATAAAACATATTAATTTAAACTACCATGAAGGGGATTACCGTAATTATTTGTTATGCACATCTTGCTTCACAGTAGAGGTAAAACAGAGAGATACAGTCAGTTGCTGTGACTGCTGAAAGCAGGAATTCATTAAGCTGCAAGAAACAGTTCCTTTTGAAAGACAGTTTATACGCAGAAGGGGAAGATTTTTCTGCCTTGTGTTTGAAGAGAAGTCACCTTTCTGTTCAGTCCCTTAAAACCACACAGTTGGTGAGGAGGAAGCCAGCTCATTCAAACCTAGAGAGCACAGAGCGGTACATGGGATCGTGTCTGGAGGAACTTATAGGAAGAGGATGATGGAATGGAGGATATGATGGTCTGAGGTCATGAAGACAAAGTCTAGGAGCCAGAGAAGAAAACAAAGGAAGAATCAAAAAGTCAGGGAGAAGTGGGAGGAGGAAGTAGTAGCTTGTTCCCTATATAATTTCCAGCCCTCCTGGAAGGTAGGTAGATGGGGCCAAATAAAACTGGAAATTACGGAGGCTGGTGGAAAAAGAGCGTATGTGTCAGCCAGATGTACCCCTTGGGATTCAGAGAACATGTTAGGATAGAAACCCAGTTTCTATAGTTCTAGAAAGAAGATCAAAGTAACTGGAACAAAGAGAAATAAATACATCAAGACACTGAGATCAAAGATGACATCTGTCATCAGCAGAAGAAAGGAAGGAAGTAGAGTGGGATGTTAATGAAGCTAATGGGTTGTGGTTCAGTAGGAAAATGTCAGAAACCAGCTGCGTGAGAAAGATGTACTGTTGAATAGGGTACTAGTTTTAGACTACCAAAGTCCCGGAGATATAGGAAAACGGGCTAGTATGAGGACTAAAAAAGACAGAAAGGGATCTGCAGCAGGAACTGAGAGGTACTGGTGTAGGCATTTGAATTGGTTAGCTTGGATGAATTAGAACTTGGAGCAGACATCTTGAAAGTGGTTGAGGAGACTGGGACTTCAGTAAAAGGCAATGGATGGAGTAGAGTTAAAATTGCCACAGAAACAGACAGGTGATAACAGAGCAAGAAGTGTGCAAAACTCACCACACCAGCTAAAAAGGAACCAAATTTTCTGAGTTCCACCGTCTTTTATCTGTGCAAAACCAACTGGCAAAGCATCTTGTTCCCCTCCAGTGTGATACCATACACAGAAAAATACCTATCACTTAATCTGTTATTAAATGAAGAAGCTTGAGGTGCTGAAACTGGATGTCCATGTCTATGTCTGTATCAGATATGTATTGATGTCACAGGACGGGATTCTTCTTTTTAAAGAAAAAGCAAATTCAAAAAGTGTATGCAGAAAAAAAAAAGAAGAATTATGGGATTGGAAAGTCAAGCATTTTCATGTTACATAGGTAACTAATTCATCCTGCTTGTGCTTGTACATTAAGATAAAGTATTTAAGAATTCAGGAAGAAACTTACTATTTGTATTTTCTTGATCTTTACATGACAAAGTATTGCACTGGGAAAACAGAAACTATCCATAAAAGTTTCTGGACAACTGTTGACTAATTCAGAAAATGAATAAGATTTTTCCTTTTGAAGCACATGCAGGCAATACAGTCTTGTCCCCAAGATACTGAGGGCAGGATTGACCTGTAACTAGCACACATGACTTTTTTCTTTCTTTAATGGCACAGTTTCAAGACAGGAAAATGCACAGTCCCCACAGCTTTCCTGCTTTGAGTGGTTCTTGTGGTTCATAAGGCAAAACTCCTGAGTCAAGCAGAGAAGATCTGAAGGGCAATGTTGTGGCATGGAGTATGAAACACATTGTAATTGGAATCATATCTGGGGTTCCAACCAGGGGCAAAAATCCTTTCATGCTTTATGCCAGAAGATAATCTCCAAGGAAATCTGACATCTTCAAAGGTTTCAGTGCAAAGTTGTTGAACTTCACACACACTGTTACAGATCACTATTCTAGAAAGTATTGCAGATAAGTCAGTCTTGCCATCCATTTGCACTTTCTTGCTATTCAGACAGTTCTGTCTATAACATTTATGTTGTACAGACACAAATAAAAGTGATTTTTAGGAAGTCCTAGAATTTCTTGTACCAGAAGTGCAAGGATCTTTGCTAAAAAATTTGCATAGTTACAAATACACTTTGTAATACACCACAAAATGGGTGCTTTTCCCCACCACCACCCCGGACACCTTGTGACCATCATAAACTAGAGGAGTCTGAGAAGAGCATGAGATCATTGCTCTTTTCAGAAGTGCTTTGGGATTTTTAATGACTGCAAAGTATGTGTTCATCTTAACATTTATGCTGAGCATTTCTTGCAGCAATATGGATAAAATGGGAATAGACAAAACAGCTCTCCTGAGGCACATAAACTCCAGATATAACACAGTTTGAAAATCAGGTGCACTGGGGTAATGTTCCAAAACAGCTTCAAAGCCAGTCACCCTTGCGAGTGTTGAATACCTGTGGTCCCTTTTCTCCTTGTGCTTAATTTCCTGTTTCTTACTGAATGTGCACCTAGTGCCATTTCATTTCAACATCAAAATATGATCACAACAAAAGAAACCCTTCAAATTTCCTAACTTCTCCAAAGACTTGATTACAGTAACAGGAAAAAAAGAAAACAATAATATAAACTTCAACATTTTCAATGACTTCCAGCAAAACATTTTTCTCTTTCTGCCAGATGAATCCAGTCTTCATTCTTAGCTGTTATCTCCCCGTTCCTGATGTCTCTTGCATAACAAAACTAAAGTTTTTGTCTGATAACACGGATTTAGTTGCTGTGACTAGTGCTGCTTCCTTTCATGTGAGCTGTTCTAGCCTGCTTTGTTGTCCACAGTTTTGCCTTCTGTTGCATACAGTGCAGATTGTTTTTTTATCCCAGTCCCTATTGTTTGTCGGATTGTTGATATTGTTGTTGTTGTAATGGGCATCTTAATGGCCAAACTGCTCTAGGAAAACATTTCAGAGAAAATGAATGAATTTGTAGAGAAACTGTGCCACCCAGCAAATTGTATAGGCTGTTGCCTCAAAGAACATTACTTGCTTTTCCATGTTTGTTTAGAGGGCATATTTACTCAGAAGATGCTTGGACTCCTTCTTAAAAATATGATGAAATTGATGGAGTCATTCTTTATAGCTATGAAATGACCTAGATTTTAAACAGCTGAAAGAGATATGGTTAAGATACATTAAGAAGTTGTAATCACATGCAACTCTTTCAAATTAATTTATGTTTTTGAACTTCTGGTCATGTGCTTTTTTTCAGTTACAGAATATAAAACATGGAATATTGAACACTAATGCATCAGTAACTAACAATTGCACATAATTTATTTTTGTGCTTGGACTAGTCAGGATTTGGATACAGGTAGGTTCTTCCAGAGCATAAAAGTATGGTCAGATCTCCAATAAAATAATAAGAATCTTATTATTAAATTCAAAGAGCTGGATATCAAGCTGAGTACAGAAGATTAAATATATCCTCTGGTAAATGAGAGCCAAGGAAGGGATTTCAGGACTGAAACATGAAGGTTGGTAGAAATAAGTGATCTTACAAAGTTGGAAGAGATCTGTATGGAGGGGTTTCCAGCTTAGACTTCTCAGCATTTCAGCTGGCTTACTGAAAGCTTACTCTTACTGAAGGTTTATTCTCCTTAAAGCAAATTATGTCCCTCCAAAGTCCACTGAATTAAATGTGTGGCTTACTTCTGGGTAGGAATGGGTCCCTTCTTTGAGAAACTGGCAATATTGGGACATAGTTCTTGTTTTCCCTGGGCATGAACCAGTTGCATCAGTTCATAAAAAGTGACCCTGGGAAAACTTCTACAGTTTGTTGGTGTAAGGGGTCAGCAAGTAGAGTAGTGAGCCTAAAATGCAAGGCTATTTTATAATGTTCCTGATCTTTTAACTTGTCCTGGTTCCGGCAGGG
>VZSF01002368.1:402-158532 GCA_013398295.1 Chionis minor
CCCGGTACCGCAGACTCGCGGGACGCCGGCGGGGCTGATGCGGGGTTGGAGAGAGTCCGGCAGCAAACCTTGGTGGGCAGCGGGGCCGCCGCGGGAGGTGGCTGGCTCCCACCGCGGACCCGCACTGAGGAGCCCCCTCGCCCGCTTTGCCCCGCAGACAGCAAGATCCCCGAGGACACGGGGCTGTGTCGCACCGTCCTGCCCGATCCGGAGCCGTCCCAGGGGCGCTTCTCCCCAGAATCCCACCTTACCGAGGCTGCCGATGGCACCTCCGAGTCAGCGCCCAGCTGCGAGGGCAGCGTCTGTGACAGGGTGTCGGAGTTTGAGGATTTCTGGAGACCTCCCTCGCCCTCCGTCTCGCCAGGTAGGACCGGAGCGAGCGGCGCCGGCTGCGTGTCTGTGTCGGTACCGTGGGGCAGTATCTCATGGCTGGTCGCCGCCGTCGAAAACGAGTGGAAGGGACAGATTTGCGTGGGAAAAGGCAAATCTGTCCCTTCCACTCGTTTTCGGGTTATCTTTTTCAGGTTGCTTTTCCAGCCCGTCTCCCACTGCTGAAGGAGCAGCGGGTGACAGGCTAGAGGAAAGCTGTGATGCCGTCGGGTGTTGATTTTTTGTTTTCTGATTAATTGCTAGAGGCAAGCTAGTTATGTTTTAAAGGTCCTGGCGTTTTCCTACAGGGTCCTCCTACCCGGAGTTTAGGTGGTTTTCAAGACAGTAAAAATTTCTACTATATACCTTTCTATTTCTATATACCTTTAGTAAACAGCATTGACTTCGTGTTTGTACTACCTGCTAGACATTTTCCCTAACTCCCTTTCAGGATATTTCTTGCCTCTTGCCTATAAAAAGGATCTCTCCCTCTCCCTTCCTCCCACCGTTCTCTCTCTTTTTGGTGTTTTTTTTTTTTTTTTTTTGCTTTTCTAAAAACGCATTCGTAAAAACCAGATGAAAATAATGACGGTCAGATTTAAACACCCCAAATCCAGGAAACTCACACTTATGGCTGCAGCGCCTGTCTCTAGCTCCCTCGTCCTGCCTTTGATGTGGTTGGAGCAGTGGGAGATGCTGTCCCCAGCCTGACGCGAATATTTATCTCGTTTAAAAATACAATGGTGTCATTTTATAACAAAAATACGTATATATAAAAACCACTTTTTATTGCCTCGGTTAAAAAACAACAGCTGGAAAAAGAACAATTTCTGTCTTAGCAAAGGAAAAATTGTCTCAGCTTTACCAACTGACAGCAGAAACCAGCAAACGAATATTTAGTGCTGTTTCCCCAACGATTTTCCCGCTTTGTCTTTATAGTGTGCTTGCATATCAACGGCTGATTGTAATGATGTGGGTTTGCATTTTTAAAGCTTCCCCCTCTTTTAAGAGTCTTAAAGCCCTTTGAAGGGACATTCAAAGTGCTGCCCGGTATCGTCACAGCCAGCCACGGGACGGTTTCATTCTGCAAATGACAGACCGGCCAGTCTTTTTTTCAGTATTTTGCTAGTATTTCTGCACAAAGTGTGGCAATGTGTGTAATTGTTGTTCTAACGAATTTGCCCTGCTCCTCCTTCCCCAAGTAATTACAGTTTCTGCATAGGAAACAGGCCGTTTTCACGAGGTGTCTAAAAGACAGATGTAAAATGGAGCGGGTATTTACCAGGGCTGCTCTGCCTTTTCCTCCTCCCCACTGATTTCTTACCCCACTGTGGGATTCATTAGCTTCCAGCCAACCGTCCAGCTACCCAGGGAAGGTATCTTCGCAAAATGAGAGCGACCTCCTCAGGTGAAGATTTTTCAGGGGCAGTGGGGGAGGGCTTATCCCCTCCCCCCATCTGATCCGATTCACAGGAACGGGGAAGGTAAGGGACTCCAAGTGCCATAACGAAAGTGCTTTATTAAATGAACCTCAGTGCATTGAGAAAGGTGTTGTTACGTTGATGATGAAGGGAGTGGCAGCAAGATTAGGTAGTCGGGCTTCCTCCCACAGTCGCGCCCCCCCAACCCTTCTGCCTTCCAGCTGCTTCATCAGATTCTGCACGAAGCTGGAATTTGTGCCTGGATCACTTCTGCAAGACGCACTGGCCAGAGACTGGATTTCTATGATTGTGTTTGGGTGGGGCACAGTTTCTGTGCTGTGACAGGCAGGGCAGAGGAGAAATGATGTTTCTAAATCATGCTCAGGGCAGGTGCAGTGAGTAGTACTGTCACCCCCTTATCCCTAGAAGTGAACATAGGTGCAGGTTGCACTTCAAGATGCAGTGAAAGCCAGATTTCAGGTTTGTCTTTGAGTGCTGTGCTGCCCATCCAGGTGGGCATGCACAGACACAATACCTGTTAACACTCTAATACATTGTTGACTCCATCAGTGTAAATCACTTTGTTGTTTAACCTCACTTTCTATGTGTGTCTGTAATCACATGCGTTTGCTTGCACAGAAGGTGCCTGATAGCTCAGTGCAGCACTATATTAGTATCTCCTCATGAGCCTTTTGAAGCCACAGTCTTGGAGGGAGGGTTTTACTGGGTATAATGGAGTTCTGCAGAGAGCACAGTGTTTTGTGGTCCGTGGAGGAGGACACTTGAATCTTTCTTTGCCGTACATATCAGTCTGTTCCCAGCTATTTCATGTTGAATTTTCCTTGCCTTCAAAAAGACCATTGATGGTTTTTTCTCCCAGAATTGGTCTTTATAAATAAAGGCGGCACAAAATTGCTAGGAAGAGGAGGGATGATCTGTCTCTCCCTCCCTGCTCATCCCTTGGAGGCCTAGATGCTGTGGAGTGGAGGAGAGGCAGACACAGAAGTGCCCTGCAGTGTGGCAGAGCAGGGTTTGCAGGTTGCCTTGACACTGGCTTGGACGGTTTGAGCTTGTCCCCAAGTAGTATAGCGTGAGTGGCTCCGTTGCGCTCGTGCTTGAGAGGTCTCCGAAGCATGTGAGGTGATGGAAGGAACATTGCACGCAAACTGATCTGTGGTGCAATGTTTTTCCGTGTCCCGTGTCGCCAATTCCAAGGTCTCAAAAATCAGGTCAGCCTTCCCTCTCACTCAACGGACTGGCTTAGAAATCAAGATTGTAAGTAATACCTTATGGATATTCAGTTCTAGTGTTGAAATATTGAGGGTTTACATTTTCATGCTTTTCTTTACAGTCTGGGCTAGAAGTTGACTTTAAGAGGAAAAACAAGAACAAGCAAACAAAAGGAAAGCTGAGGGCCTGATGAAATCATGCACTTTCAAGAGCTGGGGCTTTAGTGTAGTTTTGAATCTTGCGATAAAATCGTGAGACATGGCAACACTGAAACTGGTTGCAAAGACACAAGATAGATGATGTGATGCTGACCACAACTTTGCAGTCAGTGCAGAACAGGAAAAATCATGCTCAGCACCATGTCAGCTAATTTGATTTCATCACTGTGTTCAAATGTCCCAGTTGGTATGTGTGCATATATTTCCAACTAAAAACCCACTAATTTCAATGGAGGAATTTGCGACTGTTAACAACTGAAATTATGTAAAAGACAGGAAGCAGTCAAGTCATTCAAAGCTCAATTTCCACCTCATCTCCCACTCCCTTCTGTATCCCTCAGTGACCATCCGCCTATCCAAGTGGATAGCCTAATGTGTCACGCCTTCCTTCCCTAGCCCACCCTTGGTTTGCCGAAGGCTTAGAAAGCCAAGGAAGCTGTGAAGCTGACAGGAATGACAAAAAGCAAGAGAGCATTGTGGTTTGACAAATTTTTGGGTGAGGGAGGTTATTCTGGAAGCCCGAGTTGTAAGGGATGCAAATGTTTCCGTGAAGGCATCAGCACTTCAGCAGTTAATTGATTAATCTTTTCCTTGGTTCTCTAAAACATTTGTCCAGTGGAGATGTTTGATTCTCCCAGTACTGCTGCCTGTTGTGATGAAGAGTGGAAGCAGAGCATTCAGGCATTAATAAGCATCTCTGTCAGACACAGTTGGGGTCTGGTACCTCAGGTTCCCTGCCCAACTGTGCTTTCCTCTATGCAAGGCTCCCTGAGCGTTTGTGCCTTTAGACACTGATCTCAAAGGCTGTGCTCCTGCTGTTGCATCAGACTGCTATGGGCGCCCCAAGTGTGATTCATCTTCTGGTGCCCACTGCCTTGATAACGTGCCGTTGACAAAGGTGAACCTGTTGGAGCCAACTGAAGCCATCTGAGCTTGTCCTGGTGGAAGATTGCTTTGATTATGACTGCTAGGAAAATCTTTTTGTGTCTTCAGTTTTTATCGTGGCCTATACCAATGATTTTCTGAAGCTCTGTGTTTTGGGTGGACTCAGTTTCTTTACTTGGAGAAGCTCAGGGCAATCTGAAACAGCCATGATTTTATTTCAGATGAGGATTGATTTTAGTTGTTGGGGGTTTTTTTCTGAAAAAGTGAGGCATGACATTCAGAAGCTCTTTTTTATTTCAGTCGTGCTGTAGTATAGTTACGCACAGTAGTGGCATGAAGTTGAGAGACTAGATTTGGGCATTAAACTGTGCAACAAGCCATTTTTAGTTTTGTTGAACAGGTAAATCTCGGCACGCTTGCTCCTTCTGGCACCTCCATAATGTCATACTTGCTACATGGATGTGTGGGATCTACATCAGAGCTTCAACATGTGGAGATATAAAATGTCCTCCCATTAGAAATGAAAGGGCACCTTTAACGTGCAGTACAGGCGTCTGGCTCTGGGTGCAAGTCTGAGCTCTGAGATGATTCTGTCCCATGATAGTGGCTGGATTATGAAGTGCACTAATTCCCATGCCCTTGTGTTTCTGCAGCCTCGGAGCGATCTGTGTGTCCATCCCTAGACGAAGCACCCCCCTTCTCAGTGCCCTTCAAACCATACATGTGGAACAGCCTGGGTGGCTCTGAGTTGAGGCACCTTGTGCAAAGCTACAGGCCCTGCCCGACGCTGGAGCGAACCTCAACCCTGGGGCTCTTCTGCGAGCGAGGCTCCGAGCCTGCCCTCTACGGTGCAGAGTGTAGCTCTTCCCTTGGACTTTATGGTGACTTTGGCTCCCCGGGCCCAGGGCTGTTTGAGCGGCCTCCAGCAGCAGCACCTGGACTCTATGCTGAGACGCAACCTGGGCTGCAGCAAGAGAAGGGGCCAGGTGGCATCAAAGTGGAGTCAGACCTCTTGTGCCGCCCATTGCTCATCAGCACTGGCTCTTACAAGTGTGTCAAGTGCAGCAAGGTAGGGACCCCTTTCTTCCATACTCGTTATAGCTCGTCTCCAGCCCCTTCAAGCCTGACCCTGTGTGCTTTCTCCCCTCAGGTCTTCTCCACGCCGCATGGCCTTGAGGTACATGTGCGCCGCTCACACAGTGGCACGAGGCCCTTTGCCTGTGACATGTGTGGCAAGACCTTCGGCCATGCAGTCAGCCTGGAGCAGCACAAGGCCGTGCACTCACAGGTGAGAGCGGGGCAGACTGCCAGGATGAAGGTCTGAGGGCCAGGGCCAGCTGTTTGCTTCAGCTGGCTCTGGGGAGGCCATGAAGGCAATCCCAGGGCAGTAGGTGGGCACCTACACTGAGCAGAGGAAGAGAACATGGTGGGGCTGCAGTGGGCAGTTGTGGGTGAAGAATAAGGTGGCAGGCAGAGGAAAGGGTGGGCAGCTAGTGAGCAAAGGAGCATATCAGTGAATTAAAGAGCACAGGCTTTGTTTCCATTCCCCAGACCTTGCATGCGTCTCCATTAAGCAAAGGGCACTTTTGGCACTCCAGAAGTAACAGATAATAAATAATAAATTTTCACTCTCAGAGCTGGAAATTGTAATGCAGATGTTGACCTTTTTTAACAGCTAAAGCAACTCACTGTGCTTTCTTTCGATGCAGCTCTCATTCTTTCTCCTCCCCTCCCCCGAAGAAGTGACTCTTCCCTTGTTTGTAGTCATTGTGTCTTGTGTAGGGAACATCTGAACGACCAGTCAGGTATAGAACACAGACTTCACCCGTCTCGACGCACTCTGAGTCACACACCAGAAGAATATGGTAGTTAATTTTGGTAGGGGACTTGTAACATTTTCCACCTGCTGATACTGTGCCACATTTCCCCGTCACCCACCCACTTGACCGGGCAAATCTTCCTTCTTCAGATTGGCTTTTGGAGGATAGAGTTATAGCAATGTTTTGGGTTTTTTTCTGTTTTATTTACAATTTCATGAGTGTGCAACAGCAGAGCACACAATGAGCGGAAAAATCACCCATTAAATAATGGTGAAAAGAGCAGCACTGCGTATTATGTCTGTGGAGGGGACAACATTTCAGGGAGAGTGCATTAAAAGCCCAATAAACTAAGGTGATTGTATGAAAGCATAGCAGTAAGAGGAAGGTGTGATGGTAGTTAAGGGATGAAAAGAAGAGATGATTTATGATGGAAGAAGGTGGTGGAGAGGAGTGTGTGAAGGAGAGGAGAGAGACAGCAAGGTCTTAATGTATTTATTGCGATATGTTAAAGTAGTAAGCCAAAAAGCTGTTTTCCCCAGGTGCTCTAGGTACCTTCCACTTGAATTTTAATGGAACTACAAATAAGCAGTTAGTTGTTACCTTGCTGGCAGAAGTCAGCCTGCCACAGAGATTTCCCGGGAGAGCCAAGCAGACCTCAGCACGCAATTCGCTGTGTACAGTGGATAGAGGGCCTCTGAACAGCGCTGCAGCTGTTGGGCTTCCCAGAGGAGTGATCATGTCTTGGACTCCGGTTGCAATGTGTAGGCAGACTCTGCCTGGTCGATTGGGGCTGCTCCCACCTCGCCATTCCTGCCAGCAGGAAGAGCTGTTCACATTTTTGTGAGGAGCGGTGCACAGTATTGGGAGGGGGTGCATATCTTTTTTTAACATGTGGTGCTATCATGCCAGTGTTAGTGTCTCCTCAGGCCAGTCCACCTCTCTGGAGAAGTGGAAGTGCTTGCTAAAGCAGAAGGGGCAATGTTGATGTGCTGCTGGGCAGTTTGTTCCTGGTAGGATCACTGGTGTGGTGTAACGTGTGTGTGTTTGGGCTCCTCTCTCTGCAGGAACGCAGCTTTGATTGTAAGATCTGTGGCAAGAGTTTTAAGAGGTCTTCTACTCTGTCCACCCACCTACTCATCCACTCGGACACCCGGCCCTATCCGTGCCAGTACTGTGGGAAGCGGTTCCACCAGAAATCTGATATGAAGAAACACACCTTCATCCACACAGGTCAGCCCTGCAGCTGCTGGTGTTCAGCCCCAGCTGTGGGGGCAAGTCACTGAAGAGGTCTCTCTGCAGCAGTCCACGTGCACCTCCCTCTCACTGCCCTGCTGCTGTTCATGCTATCTGAGCTCTACTCGTGCAAAAGAGGGTGATTTGAATGTGGTTTCATGAACAGCAGCTGCAAAATAACCCAAATCCTCGCAATCCAATCAGTGTTCTCTTAATAGGATCCACCAATGTTTATTCAAAGGGCTTTTGTGTAAGATGATTTGTAGAGTATTATATTCGTGTAGCCTTGATTTACAGCTGAGTTCCCTGGAAAACAACAGGTGAATTTGATCGCAGCATTTCTTTTTGCAGGATCTACCAATTTATGATAGGAACACCATGAGTCTCCTCCTCTAGATCAAACACTAAACTGGAGGGCCTGGGGTCCAACTCTTAGTCTAAATATTTGTTCAGAGATTGTCTGCACTTCCACCCGGACTTTCTGAGAAATGGCTGCAGTTTGGTACAGAATGGAAGGAGAGGTGCAGAGTTCTCAAGTTTCACTGTTAGTAATAAACATGGAAACTAATAAAGTGCAGGTGAATCACCAAAGGAAATTGTTTTAAAAATACCATTCAGTGAGAAGGCAGGTTTATCAGAAATCTTTAAAAGAAAATCTTGCCTTTCAAACCTGCACCATTCACTTAAATTTAGAGGGAAATGAATGATGTGTGAGATACAGAAGCATTTGTAGGCACAAAATAACAGTTGTACTAGCCAAACCCAAGGTTCAGATGACCAAAATCCTGTTTCCTGATAGTGACCACTAGCAGGTATCAAGGGTGAAGCCTAAAAATGGCAAATGTGTAGAAAGATGACATACGTAGCGTTGCTTGGTTGTGACTTCTAGATTACAAGCAGTGAACAATAAATGTTACTTATATTTTCCACCAGATGTTTACTGGATGAAAATGAACTATTTAGGAAGTAATACAAAAGGTATTTCCATAGTTACTTTTTCAAATAAGGCTTGATTAAATAGAATTTCAGCCAAATTCTAAATCAGTCAAAACTATTATTTTGTTGTGAGATAAGAAACTGTGCCTGGGCTTTTAAATTGCTGATATAAAACCGGGTCCTTAGCAGAATCAGGGATCGCTTTCATATGCGGCATACACTTGTGAACTGAGCCTCCAGCACATTTTGTATTATGTTTCTAAGAATCTAATCTTCAAACGTGCAAAGAGTTACTGCTCCAGCTGGAGTCAGTGGGCTCTGCAGCTGCAAAGCTGCTCTGAAAATCAGGCTTGGGTTTTGTGGTTGGGTTCCCTTTTACCCGTTACTTGATAATAAATACTATGAAAATGCACAGAGATCCTGCTCCCATGTAGGCCAGTGGAGTTTTACCACTGACCTCTCTGTAGGTGAAGTTCTGGAGGCTGGATTTATTTCCATTTATGGGCTTTTTGCCTGTGGGAGAACTTCAGGGCTGGCTCAGGGTGACTGCTAGCATTTCAGTGTGGGGAATGGAGAGAAGAGCATATCTCTGGATGAACCCTGCCTTTCAGGGTTCATTTAAGGGCCCTCAGAACTCCTTTGGGGACAGACCGCAGCTCTCTGGGTCTAGCTTAAGAGCCTCCACCTATCCCACCTGCCCCCATGCTGATGCTATGATAATCGATGTCAGGCATTCAGCATGACCTGGTGGTCTTTCCAGGAATTCCTGATGTTTCTAGGACACAAAGCCAGTTTAAATCACAGAGCCTATGCAGCCAAATGTATTCACAAATTATGGGGTCCTGGGAGCACTCTGTGCTTCAGGCTGCTCCCAGGACTATACTGGGCTGATGGGGGTGCAGCCAAGTCCAGGCCTCCTCAGCTGCAGTGCAGGCTCAGCTAATGCTTCGGGGCTCCCAATTGCATGTTTTTTATAAGAATGACTTCTTTGGCAATCACAAGGAATCCCTTTGATTAGCTCTAAGGCCCAGTGTGCATTTCCTGTTTGCTCTGGGTCTGCGTAAGCAGCATGTCGCCTCTTTCACACCCTCTCTCTCTCCCCGGCCTTCTGCTTGCAGGTGAGAAGCCTCACAAGTGCCAGGTGTGTGGAAAAGCCTTTAGTCAGAGCTCCAACCTCATCACCCACAGTCGGAAGCACACAGGCTTCAAGCCCTTTGGCTGTGATCTGTGTGGCAAAGGCTTCCAACGAAAGGTGGATTTACGGAGACACCGGGAGACGCAGCACGGCCTGAAATGAGACCCGGCTGCAATATGGAAAGCACCTACAACACTATGAGAACAGACTCCTTTGGCTTCCCCGCTGGACCCTAGCCCTGTCCTGAGCACAGACCCCAGCATTACCTTTCTGGCCAGGAGCTCGGAGAGGAAAGAAGAGGACAGGGCCACACATTGCCAGCTCAACCTGAATGACTGTGAAAGTGGAAAATTAAAGGCTGGGGTTTCTCTCTTGCTCTTCCCCTCTCTGTTTCTGAAATAACACTGGAAAATAAGCCTTTTAGATATGAAGCCTGATATTCCAAAGACGGATAAGCTACCAAATATCTCTAAGCTGGAAAATATTTTTCCCATGGCCAAGATGAACCCCCTGAAGTTTTCAGTAGCTTGAATCACCTTGCAGGGCAACATGGGTATAATAGTGTTTACATGGCGATGACAAAGAGCCATCAGCACGTGGTGTAGGGAGTGCTTGCCTGGGTTGAGTTTCAGTGCTGAATGGCTTCACTCTTGGTTTTCTGTCAGGAAAACCTGGAGGGTCAGGACTGAACTGTGCAGTTTGATAATCTTCCTGGTTTTTAGGCAAAGGTATCAGCTTGAGCCTGATCCTGTTTTCACTTCTTCTGGTGCAAATCAGGAGCTGCGTTAACAGTTGTAGAGAGGCCCTTTTTATCCTTCCAGAACCACCTCTCTGTTTGTGCAAGGCCTGGCTGTGTGCCTGAGTGTTTGAGGCAGGGGGGGTTACTTCTTGCTACATCCACTGGGGAGAAGGAAGCTTGTGAAAGACAAGTGGAAAAGCCAAAGCACAGAGTTATGCCTTATAACTAGAAACCCATCCAACAAGCGATCCTGACTGAGGAGGGCAGGAGCACAGACTTTCTGTCCAGAACCGTTACTGGCTTCCGCACTCTGGGCTTGTTCTAATAACTGGAAAATAGCTACTCAATAGCATCATTTGTATATTTGTTTTTGTTTTTTAATTTTTAAAGGGAAACTTGGCTGAGGGGAGCAGGAATCATTATAAAAGTATAATTGACTGAATTTGCCTTAAATGACCCTGCATGGACCTCAGTTTAAAAAAATGCTGTTTTTACTTTGTTGACAGGTTTGTAAATGTCCTTATTTAGATTTTATGGAGTGTCTTATGTTTATTGGTACGTATTTATTGGAACAATGTTTTAAGTTAATAAAGTATTGAGGATGGTCCAGAGTGATTTTTATTTAATACATAACTTCAGCACATTTGTGAATGTCAGCCGTTAGAACGATACACCACAGTGATGGTCAGGGCTTCGGCATTCAAGGAGGGAATGCAGGCACAGCAGAATTTGCACGAGGGCTCTGGTGATTATTAAATATGGCACACCACTGCCATATTTATTTGTCCAAACTCCCACTAAGTTCAGTTAAACACTTCACACTTCTGACGGCTGGGGTAGACCGTGCCACGGACTATCGCTCTAAAAGGGTTTAGAGAGGAAATGGCAGTTTTAAGTGTCTGCTTTGGAAATGCAGGCTGACAGAAGTCCCTGCTCAGCTCAGGAGGAACTTGAATGTCCTCCGCAAGATTAAATGTCTGTGCCTGGGAGTTTTCAGGGACACCTGAGCAGCAGGTGTGTCATTTATACTTAAGCCTGTGGGGACTCACAGAATTGCCTTTTGCCTGCCTTGTCAGCAGGGCTTGCTCCATCTGGCAGTCGCAGCCCATACAGAAGGGAAGCAGGAGGATGACGGAGGGGTCCCTCGTCCCTTTCCCAGCAGAGCACAGCGTGGCATCCTGGGCTTTTACCTGTGCATATAATCTTGTGTGCCCACATGGATATATACTCGTTTCCAGCTTTGTACTTTTCCTCTGGTTAAAACCAGTGAGCAGAGGCCACCTCTGCCCAGCTGGCCCCAGCCCTCGGGGCACCTTGCCCACCCGAGGCCCGTGGCACTCCACCTATGGTGGTGCCACCCAGGTCCCTCCGTGCTTCTGCTTTCTGCTGCCTTCAAGAACTTCAGCTGCAGCCCCTTCCTCGCAGGGCTGCCCTGGCAGGCTGTGGCTGAAGTGTGCCTCTGCAGGGCTAACCCAGCACGGCAGCGCTTCCACACGCACTTGACCACACCGAGGCTTCACAGACGGGGCTTTTATTAAACAGAAACATGGCACACAATCACAGCAGTCAGGGTGAGAGGCCATGACATAGGCACCACAGGAGCTGCCAGGTGCTCTGAAGACCACATTAGTCCCGTTAAGGTGGATTAATTAAAGCAGAAGATCAGTGCAGGAGACAAGTGGTAATGGGGAAGGCCTTGTCTGGAGTAGGGGAGGCTGTGAGGAGCGGCTCAGCCACTGGCACAGGTAGGCTTGGGGCTGTCCCTGGGGTGATGATTGATATTTGTTTTACGTGGAAACCGCTTTCATGGATGGAGCAAGTGCTGGCCAGGGCTATTGGGCACGAGGTGGCTGGGGTGCAGCAGCCAGCCCCAGCCCCTCTCCCCTCAGGAGGGCCTTTCCCTGTCAGTCAAAGCCTCCCTCCCTGCAGGCCAGGCCTTGCTCCGGCAGGCCGGGAGCTGGCTCAGTCAGCAGCATTTACCTTTAAAACTACAATAGCACTGTGTGCCTGCCCCCCCAGAGCGTCCTATTTTCCAACAGGACAACTGGTGCGGTTGGAGCCTGGTGCTGACCTGCTGGCTGGGGTGAGGCAGCGGCCGGTGGGGCGGGAGGGCTCTGCAGCATGGACACAGCCTGGGTGGCAAGACTGTTCTTCAAGGGAAGAGACTTGGCAGGTGTTTTTACTGGTTTAAGTGTGTTTTCGCCTGGAGTGTCTTGCAACTTACTGGTATACCTCAGGGCACCGGCGCTGAGCCACTGCTGAGGCCCAGACCCCTTTGAAATGGCGGCGCGTGGCTGCACGGCAGGGCATCCTCTGCTTTGCCAGCCCCGATTTCGTTGAGTGCTAGCTCAGCTGCTGGTTTGGGTGAAATGCGTCTACCTCTGGGAAAAAGTCGTGGCTTTAAGGTGGGGAATTTGAAATGAAAAGGAGGAAAAGAAGATCTATCTGGGGAGAATCAGAACAGGCTACTGAGAGGCCGTGGTGCAAGTCTGAAGATTGGAAATATCTCTCTCAATGTTATTACTGCGTGCCATTAAAAATGCATTATGCATATTACATGACTCATTATTCATGAAGCACGTTCCATACCTTTTGTCTGCCAGAGTAACAGTAGAAAGGGTAAGGAGAGACACTGGAGCACACCTTTGTTTCTTTCTGTAAATTTTTAATGACACCTCTAGCTAACCAGTTGGTGAAGCTCAGTTCCTGCATAAAAGTGGAAAGGCAGAGCTATCTACGGGACGACTAAGTCTTTCAGAAGCTAATTTGAGCTTGTGTTCATCCACGCCAACGATGATCAAATTACCTATCAGGTGTGCAGAGCTATCAGGATTCAGGGCATTGAAAAACAAGGTGAATTTATCTGATTGATTTAAAAGACACGGGTGGAACAAGTGGGTTAAAAAAAGAAAAAGTCTGTTCCTTATAGATATTACGGAAGCACTTCTCCTGGCAAGCTAACGAACGAAGCTTACTTTGCCTCAAAAAGTTGTTTTGCCTGCCCAGAAAACAAATTTATTAGTTGGAATCAAAATGCTCTATCCAAATCAGTTAGCAGGCTGAATTAATTCATGAGGCAGAAACAAAGCAACTTATTAGGTTCCATCCTTATTCTGAGCAGAGATGTTTAAAATTAAAATATGCAAACATCATCTGTGTTTTCTATACAGTTGGTTTCCAAAAGCTGATAGTAACATTCAGATTGAATATTGCAACACAAGGGAGAGAGCAGCTCTTCTGGGTCTTGCTCCTTCCTTAAGCAAAACTTTTGTTGCAGAGGGGGAGGGAGGAAGAGGTTTCTAGAATAAGCCCTGGGTGAAAGATTGCGAGACTCGTGCAACTGTTATGTGCAAGCTGTGCTGCTGTTGCACGTTGACAAAGGAGTGCTCCTCAAGTCTCTGCATTTGCCTTCCTTGAGAGAGAAAAACCAAACAGATCAGTTGCATCGAATCCATCTCCAGCATAACCCCAGTTCACATCAGGAATGGATTTTGCCTTTATTTATGATTTGGGTCTTACTCTAAGCTTAATGGCAAAATATAGCTCAGCATACAGCCGTTTGAGGGAATTCTGATTTAGAAAAGCACTGATATATGCATCTTAGTCAATGAAGTGCTCTAGCTGGGACCTTATGGGATGCCTGCTCAGAGTTAAAATTCCAGAGATTTTTCCTGCTGAATCCTAGACCTCTGTCTAGTGCCAAGCTATGTTCTGTCTGTCTGTTTTCACCTGCAGTGGAGGTGCTTCTGAAAATGCCAAGGGTAATTCTTTGTTTTTTTTTTTTAATTGTCAATAGGATAGTGGTAGTTTCCAGTATTTTTTCTTCTGAGTAATAAAGCAGTCTAAATACATTTAAGGCATGTAAACGTCTGTCATGCATTATAAGGCATGTAAAGTGATGGAGTAAGATTTGAAAATATTATTTGCGCATCTAAAACTGCAGACACATCTGAATAAGCATTGGGTATGGGTATCTCGTTGTATCTTTGACTTCGCTAGTGGAGGAAGAAAAAAGTTAAAAAAACCTACCTCAGCACATGAGTCTCAGAAAATTTCCTGAGTCTTCATCACACCAGTTTGTAATATACACAACATATGAACTATAAATAGAGGGAGCACATAAATCTGGAAGAAAATGTTTCATACATTATAAAAATGCTGGCCACACCATGTTAGAATAATGTTGCCAAACGGATTAACCTGGAGCATGTGATAAATCTTTCAAGTAAAATGAAAGCAAACCACTTTTGTGTGCTTGTTCCAACATGCTTCTTCTCATCTGGGTTATTTTTTTTTAGTGGAGATGACATGACAAAAGAATACTAAGTAAGACAAACCTCGAAAGAAAATAATGTGACAGCTAATGAAATTATTTCCTTCTTTTAATACCATCCAGCCAACTTTCTGACATGTGTGTGATCTCCCAGCCAGCTGGATACTACTGTGCATGGGGCACATCCACCCCCAGCTCACGCAGGCCCAGCATGCCAAGGCACCGGCAGCAGCCGGAGTGGCAGCGCTGGAATCCTCTGCGCGAGCAGCCCAGGTCCCTCCTTGGCGTATGGGATGGAAGTGGCTGGTCAGCCAAGGGCACTGCTAGGAGTGCAGCATGGCATGCGTTTAAAGTGGCCAATATATTCCATTGATTTAGTTACTGTAATGTAGCTGGCATTAAAGGAAAATTGTAATCCTCTAAGGTGACAGACAGCTCAGTATCATATACTACTTATATTTTACACTTTTTTTTTTTTTCCCTTTGAATAATACATTCCCAAAACTCACTGATAGAGTCAACGGGTGAGGTTGAAGGGGAAAAAGAGGTATCAGTGCAAGAGACAGGAAGCTGAACTCCCAGGATTCAAAAGAGTACACTCATCTGACAAGAAAAGAGGCAAAATAGGTGTTTTCAGTGTTTCATATAGGAAAGTTTAAATATTGAGGTGAAGAGCCCCAACAAATTAATTGTATTTCATTAAGTGATCAGCCAGAAGAGATGAGATGTTTACTTGGTCTAAATTGCTTACAGTGGCTGCATCTACTGATTAATTTACCCTGATTTAAGCCAAGGGGTCTTAAGTTATCGGTTAAACCTGCGAAATTCACAGTTTCACAAGTCAGCTCTGCCTCTGCTGTTGCCTTTTGCCTCTCTGAAACACAGCAGCGTGGATAGGCGGGCAGAAGAGCGAGATCGTCTCCTGGAGGGGGAATAGGTGAAAAATGGTCTCGATCCACTTTAGGCAGCTGTTCCAGCTCTTTGAGCCGCTGCAGGAGCGGTGGCTATGGATGTAGATGTGCCTTATACTGCAAACCTGGTGGTGGAGTAGCTCGGACCTGCTGGACCAGGATGCTTTTGCTCACACTGAGTAATAGCGGGTGTGAGTCAGGCCGCTGGCGCCTCGAGCTTGGAGAGCAAAGAGCTGGGTCTTCCTGTATGCTGCTGCAGGGGCCTGACCTTTGCTGAGCTCTGCTCGTACTCTCTGTATCTGCTGTTGGTCAGTTTTGGAATTATGTGTGTTTTCAGCAGCTTAAATTAACATTAATGGCAATCGAGAAGGGTCTCCTTCCAGTGTGGTATTTCCACCATGGCTGAGGCATTTTCCTTGTGAGCTCCGCTGTGCTGGGAGCTGCGTAGCCTCACTCCCTCCCTGTCAAGCTGGGCCTGGCTCCGGCAGGGCTTGCTGCTGTTGTTTCCTACAGGGGTTTGGCAATCTCTGGACTGATTTCTGTGGCCAGTTAAGGTGGTGAGGCCGTTTGCCACCTCTCCCTTCATTCCAGGCGAAGGGGGGGCGATGTTCCAGTGGGTGCTTCCGTCCTGGTTTCCCCAGCCCAAGTTGCATCACAGACCCTTGCAAGGATGGAAAAGAACGGTTGCATTTATGGGAGGAAGGGGTTTTATGCAAGTGGAGTGAGCTCTGTCCTCTCTTATGCTTCCCTAAATTCTAAATACCTGTGTCTGAAACCTTTCACGCTGCTCATGGTGAGACTCCAGCCAAACGTGGGGCCGTGGACGAGCACGTGCCTGCCTAAGTGTGAAGTGCCTCAAACTGCTGGGCACCAAGTAATTTCAGAGAGGGAGATGTTTGACTGTTACTTCTCTCTTTTGGGACTGCTGTGGTTTGGTTTTAACTGTGGCTCTTTCCACTTGCCATTTGGATGTCTGTTTTGTTCCTCTGCATGTTTGGTTGCTGAAATCTCACGTTTGAGCAATTTTTTCTCCAGGCGTCCACACAATGAAGACTGCTGCAGCCTTTGTACTGATGCTCTGGCAAGGTTAGAGACCTCATGCTCTTTGCTGGTGTTTTAGATCTCAGTAGTGGCCAGAGAGTCAAGGAGCTCTCTGTAAAATGCAGGCAGAAGGAGACAGGGTTCTCAACACAAAAAGTGTGTTGGATCCTAAGGATCCCATACAGTAGAGAGTAACACAGGACAACTGCGCCGGCTTCGTTGGGTTCTGCCCCTGTTCATCCAAATCAGGGGAAATGCTATAATTAAGCAACATGCCTAGATGCGCAGCATGTGTTAGAGCGAGGGTGTTTGTTGTTGCTGGCAGCAAGAGTCTCCTGTGGAAATGTTATTGCCTGCTGTCTGATCCCTCTCCTGGTTAGCTGCATGGTGGGAATTCAACTGGTAATTAGTGAAGCTCCCTGAAATCACAGGTTTTGGTGGGTAAGTTAGGTCTCCGATGGCGGTACCACTGCCTCTTGACCAGAGCGGCCTGGCAATGCTGGAGGTCTGCTGGGCTTTGTTTTGCGGGTGGTGATAAAAGGTAAAAAATTTCCAACAATAAAACCCCTCCTTGTTTCCTTTTGCATTATTTTCCTGAATGCTGTAGAAGCCAACAAATACCGGGCCTTGCTTCCTGCCCAAAAAGCTGCTTCTTATCGTTCTCCTGGCTGGGCTGAGCACGTTGCTGTGCCTGTTCTCTGCTGCTGTGGGGTGATGCAGTGCTGTGTGTTTTCCCTGACCCCCCCACGCTCCCAGAGACGGGGATCGCATCTGTGTGAGAGCTGGTGGCAGATGCCCATGTGAAGAGCTGCCTCCCACCCCAGCCAGGCCGGCGCATGGCGGGGACAGGTCTGTGGCACCACAGCCCTGCTCCTGGCCTGCCACACATCTGGCCTGTGCTGCTCCTATAGCTCTGGTCCTATTATTTCAGTCCCTCTACTCTAATGTTTATTGTGACTAAAGGGTAGTGACTGAAATCAGGTATATAGGCTAAAGGAGCTAAAGTACCCCTTCAGCGTGGCCCCCAGGGGACCAGCCAGGGGACATGGCATAATCTCCGATCACATTGACACTGCAGCTGCCTCAGCCATCCTTCTGGGAGGTTTTATGTTGTTCATGACATAACAAAGTATTTTGTCAACTTAAGTGTGAAATGGGCCTAATTCCTCATCTGGCAGTAAAAGGACTTTTCAGAGACACTTTTTATTGTTAGCTCTGTACAGAGCTGTCTTCATGTGACTGAGAATCTGACTTAACAACTTTATATGATGCCCTGAGGACTGCAATTTACTTCTGATGAGACCAAATTAAATGCCCCTTTGTGTAAAGGCTGGTCAGGGCAGAGAAGCAGGGGGAGTAGGGAAGTTCTCATCTGTATGAGAAAGCCGTGGGCCAGGGCAGATCGTGTTTAACTCCATCCATCCACAGCAACAGAGACCTGCTGGGGACTCCTTGTGCATTTGCAGTCCTATAAACTTGACAGAGAAATTTCAAATAGGGTAATTGCACATCTTGCTAACGGTGGTGCTTGGTTGTATGTTGTAACAGCGGTTGACAAAGAGGTGGAGGAAACTCCACCACAATACTTGAGAGAAAACGTGTGTGCGGCAAGTGCCTCTGGCACGTCCAGGCTCTGGGCAGCTGTAGCCAGAAAGGTCAGGCAGGGGATTCGTGAGGTGGTGCTGAAGTGATTTGATTCCTCCACCAGAATGCTTCAAAAACCTTGAATGGGGAATATGACCTGAATAGCACTTGGGAGATGGAGTATGCAAATATATGCTGCAACCCTGAGGAAGGAAAACCTAGGCTGAACTCACTCTGACGTGCACAGCTAAGAGCATGCTGGACTCTCAGGAATTAGCTGGGCAGGGGGGTTTGGAGAGCATTGCTGGTGGGGACGATGGCTCAGAAACCTCCAGGTATGAGGCATATTGACTGTAACATACCTAAAGATTTTCCTTGGCAGGGGGAAACCTCAAAGTGGCCTTTCTGGATTTACAGCTGTGTTAGGAGGCTCCGTGTGCTGCAGTGATACTGTGGCCTCAGCTTAACTACCTTACCATGAGTAGAGAAAAGTGTCTTTCTGGGGACTCCTCTAAAATAATCTTAGTTCCTGAACCTGTGGTCTATTACTGCAGAGTCTTTGCCGCTGGTAGTCAACTTGGGGCCCAAGGGAATATTTTCAAGGAAACGTATGGCCAAAGTTCCAACCTCTTCTCTAGTGCTGGATCAACTGATCATCGTGTTGAAACCAATCTGTAACTCCCCTTTCAGGAGGTGTGATATTCCTGCAGCTCCCAAGTTTACCTGATTTCATTGCAAGCTTAGTGTCTGAGTAAAGTTTTCAGGGTTAGTTTCCTGCAGGGGTTTACAGCGAGCCTGTAGGTAAGCTGTCTGGAGGGATGGGTTGGCTGCTGTGGTGGTCTTTCATGACCAGGGAAGCTCCAACACCCCTGAATTTCCAGTGGGGTTGGGAGGCAGTCCATTAGAGGTAGGTGTACATGCAGATCAGCGTGTGGCTTGCATATTTTTGTTGTTCTGGGCAATATCTGTTGACTGTTCAGAGGGCACAAGAGCCCCAGGTGTCAGGTGTTGTATATCTGATGAAGAGATTCACTTGTGGAAAAGTTCTCGGCAAAATGTTACTCTTGTACTTCTCAAGTGCTGCCTGGGATGTGTTGCAGACTCAAAGAGGATTATTTTAAGAGAGGTAGTCAAAGAGCATTGCTATGAATTTACAGTCCACCAGTTCCAAACAATAATTCTGTTCTGTACAAACATCTACCTATTGAGTTTGGCCCTAAGTTGTCCAGAAAACAAACATTTCACTAGGATTCTTCCTGTGAGTATACTGAACAGAAGTCTAGGTTTTTTGTTTTCTTCTATGCTTATTTGGTAAATATGGAAAGGCACCTCTTTTCACGCTCCTGTTCTTTCTGAAAGGCCCCTAATATGAATGCCCATTGATGCCCAAATTGAAACTATTGGACAAAAGGAACATCCATAGGTTACTGAATGGTGCTGAAGTGCTTTTGCTCTAGTTGCCATGTTGCTTTCCTTCCCTTCCCTGGTTCCCATAACGCAAGCTCTGCAACTGCCAAAGCCGCACCTGACTGATCATTTTTAGCAGGAGAGAGTAGACACACAAGGGGGGAATTGACACTCCGGCTGGGGAGGGACCTAAGAATTGAAAACTGAACCAACTTAAATCACTCAAACTACCTCTCTGTTTCTTTCAACCTTCTGACAAAAGCTGTTTCTCTGCTTAGATTCCTCCTTTTTACTAGAACCCTTTCTAAGAAGCTGGGGCAAGAGAAATGGGAGAGGAGGCAGCAGTTACCTTTCCAAAAGCTACTGTCAGCTGGGAGCCAGGGAAATGGTGCCCAAGTTCTTGGAGAAAAACAGGCCCAACATTAGATGCCAAATACTTTGGAAGACCTGTCCTGAAGTGATAAGCTCTGTAATTTCTTCTTCACCTGACAGACCTTTTCAGGTCTCTTTGGGGCACGAATGTGTGGACTCGTTAACGTACTTGCTGGTGATCCTCAGCCCTTCAACTCTCATGTGGGTGAGTTGCAGATGCAGGAATGCACGTGCATGCACAGTTTTACTGTGCGTTGTGGCACTTACAGCTGGCTTTCTTCCTGTGGTTAAAAGCTTCACGCGCACTTCTTGGGATCTAAGCACAATGCGAACAACCTTGCAAAGTAAACACATCCACCTAGAATTTTTATTTTCCCAAATCACTCCTTTAGCTAATGTTTCAAAGATACATACGCACCACATCTGGTGCAAACCAGATATTTTCAGTCTGTTGGATCCGAGTCAATATTTGCCTAAGGTATTACAAAGACGGTTGTGAAGCTGACTAAAGGGAAAAGTGCCCTCACTGAGGATTGGTCTTGGATTTATGTGTGGGCAATTGGATCCAGAGCTTTGTGACAGGGCATCTCTGACACTGCAGGTCCGCACTGCTGCTGCTAGCCATAGTTTCAGATGGCCCCTTTGACTGGCTCCTGTGTGCTTGTGCAGACAGAGCCTGACTCATCGCTGGTGCTGCTGGGGGACTGGCACCGCTCCTGCACCTTCTCTGACTTACTGGGTGTTCCCCTGGGGCAGCCAGACCTGGTGGAGACATTTGCAGCAGAGGGCTCCTTGCTGGAGCAAAGGTGGTGAATCAATCAGTGCAATCTGCCATGCTGGTTGTGCTCCTGCTCCAGATTTTTGCACCAAACTGTTCATTTTGTGTCACTTGTGGGTTCCTGGTGTCACTGCAGTCTCTGCAAAGGGTTCCTGCAGACAGACGTTTTTGTACTTGCAGTTGAGTTGTGGAAGTTGGCCTAATTCAGAGCTGAATCAATCCTAGAAATGCTATTAAAATCTGACTTGCCTTTTGGTCAACTGAGACTCGCTTGGGTAAACAAAGGTCAAATATTTAGTTTCTTTTTTGGTATTTACATAGTTCTCTATATAGGCAAACTCCCATTGCCCCAAGGGCACTTAGGAGCTGACTCACATGTGACAGATTTATCTTACTCTAACTGAAATCAAAGAGCAAGAACTTGACTGTGGGACGACCTACATCTAATCTGTCACATCTAGGGTAAATCTGAGTGGTCTGTGCTATAAACTGTACTGAACCTGTTTGTAGCTCCGTAACAGTCAATACAATGTGTGGACTGCATCTAACTGATATAGCAAGAGTCTTGCTGGTGGGGTGCTTCTGCAGGCTACACTCAAGTAACAGTTGGTCTACTGGAGGAAAACGGTTGTCTCCTGGTCACTGCTGGCTATTGGAAGTGCCAGGTCAGTAGGCGTTACTCTTATCTCCAGTACTTCCGCTGCAATTTTGCATGGCTTAGCACATTTTGGGTTTGTGCTTATGTCAGCATCTGTTTTTCACTCTGCTCTTCCTCAAGGCCGGGAACTAACATAACACTGAGGAATACTCTTAAACCTTCCTGGGGAAGGAACTAGCACTCAGTAGCTGCCCACCAGATTCAGTCAGTCTGAAATTCATGGCATTAAACTGGAAGCAGAATATCCAGTGCTATCGCAAGACAGTTAATCCTCAGAAACCAAGTCAAAGGATGAGCCCATTCCCAGTCAGAAACTGACTTTGGTGGAGAGGGAAGGTTACTGTGTGACAGGAGCCTCCTTGCCATGGGATTACACCCTGCCTAAATGCTCTGTGGTTTGGGGGGCAGGTTGGTCCAATTAGCAGAATGCACAGAGCAGGGTTTGACAAGTCTCCTCTTTCGTAACAGGTATTAATTTCAAATGGCTTTTTTTGGATCTCTTCATTGCATTTAAAAAGCAGAGTTCAGTGCTGCTGTCTCTTTTTTCTTTTCCTGGCAGATGAGTTAGCAGTCATTGCATGCTAAGAGAAGTTATTCCTGGTGATTGCTGTATGTTATGACTATAGGAAACACCGTGCGTTTAAAAATTGCCTAACGGTGTTATGGTCCCCGTTCTCATTTGCCTATAACTGTCAGACTAACAAAGTAGGTTGAACTCTCTTTTGTCAGAGCTTGAACTTTTATGTTGCTGCTTGCTTGGGTTACAGGCAGTCACTGTGGTTCAGCAAACTCTTGAGAACGAGGTCTTTGGGAAATGTCACTCTAGCTCTGCGCCCTCCTCTTTATGAAGCTTCAGTTCCCTCTCGTGGCATGTTGGGCGGGATGTCTTCCCTTCTCTCCACACTCACATTTTGAGGGTCCCCGCATAACTGCTTTGGTTCGAGGCGGGCGGGGGGAAGCACCTGAAAGAATTCATCCCTCTCAAGCTGCTGTTCTGAGCTGGGCACTTTGTTCCTTCACCTCAAGGTGTGTGACAGGGAGACGGGCCCTATACCTGGGGAGACTAGGGAGCATGGACTTTCCTTAAGGACCCTGCCAATTACCTCTACATCATGCTTGTACCTGCATGCCTGTGAGTGGTGCCTGGTTGACACCACTGGGTTTGCTGCAGTCCCTTCCCAGAGTGCAGCAGTGACTCTCAGCTGTGCACCGGGGGATTGCTGTGCAGCTGGCTTCAGCTACTGACTTGACACTGGCACACAGACCAGAGGTCTTTTGACTCCTGCTGTGTTGGTGATGGGTACAGTTTGGTACCTTCGCTGCTCTTTCATTGCTCCAGGACATTGGGATCAAGGCTGTAGCAAAGATCTTGGGTTTAGTATCAGGTTTCTACCTCTGTCCAACCTGCAAGACCTACTGCAAGCTGTGAACCCACAATTCATACAGGTTTGGTGGAGACTTTCAAGGTCTTTGCACCTAAATTTCCTTAAGATGGTTCATTGCATCCAGGAGGCAGAGGGGAGAGCAGGCAGGCTACCTCCAGGGTCCCACTCCTCCTCCCACGGCCTCAGGAGACTGACTGCCAGAGTGAGAAGGGTGGGACAAATCACCTAATATGGGTGGAGGACTCCTGGAGCATAGGGCAGCAAGGTTAAAACAAGGAGACACTAAAATCTGGGACAAGGACCCTGGAATTGGAAATGAGCCAGGACAGGACGTGTGCACGACTGAGGGAGCTGGAGCTTGAAAGCTACAGTCGTGCTGTAAAAGAAGCCTCATTGCCACACAATTTTTCTGCTAATGGGCTTTGGGGTTTCCGCCCAAGCAAAACTCAGCCAACGCTTAATAAATGAACATGTTTATGGTTGCAAAGGCAGATGTCTTGTGGAAATGCCAGCATTTTCAGTGCTGCTTGTGCACATCCATCACTGTATGAGCTCTGACTGAAGGACCACAGGCTGCTCTTTCTCCAGAGCTACACTCTGGGCTGCTTTGGGAAGACTCCAGACTAGGTAACAAAGAAAGTGGTTTTCAGTATGATCCCTGTATTCTTGACTGCAAAGGTTGATGGGTATATAAGTGGGAAAGGCAGGAAACTTTACAGGGTACCACTTCCTTTGCGCGTGCAGTGGGAAGCTGAAGTAGCAGTCATGCTGCTAATGAACAGCGCTAAGCCACGGAGGCTTTGTAGTGGCTGGTGTGACGCAGAGCCTAGTCTCACTCTGGGTTTGAAGGGGCTGCGTGGTTTGTTATGGTCAGGTTGGACTTCTGCTCTGTCACAGACCAACTGTGTCACCGCTGTGGGCAATCTGTGCTCTGTGCGCCCAGCCCTGACAATATCCCTAACAGCCAAATATATGACGCCCCATTTGTGAGGGCATCCCATTAAGCAAGGACAAGAACAAGTGCAGTGAAAGGTGGTGGAAACCATTTCAGAAGAAAACGGTTTGCCCCAAAGTATATTATGATGGAGGATGCATATCTTTTGGTGGAAAAACTGTCCAGTTGAAGGATGTCTATTTTAGGTGTTAGGAGTGAATTATTGCACCAGTCCTGTTAGAACTGGAAAGTTCTGATTAACGAGTGGTGCAAACACCTACCGATATGGTGTTTCTGGGATGATAGTAACGCAGAAGATGATGTGCTGTATCTACCTTGTACTGCAGAAATAACAGATGTCCAGCAGCAATAAATTAGCTAAACACATGATTAGGGATCTGTAGAACTGAGTGTTTCAGAGAGAATACTGCTTTCTAGAAGTAAGCATCTCTGAACTAATACCTAAATGTAAAGAGAGAAATGATTTCTGAGTGCAGTCATGAATTACGCTGTTGTGAACAAGGCATTATGCCCTGTCTCAAACTGTTTCATTCTTAGAGGCATGCTTTGCATAAACTAACACAGAAGTCACACCAGGCAAAAAATAAAAGAAATCCTAACATGCTAAATGACTACCCTTTATGTAGGACCTCATCCGTACATGTTGATAGAAATATTGATAGAAATATCATTCTGTTAGTCCAGTAAAAGTTTGAGGACATTTTCTTACACCTGCACTCACAGTTGTACCTACATGTGGTTTCAGGAGGCCTAATGTAACAGTCAGATTAAGTGCTTTCTTGCCTATGGCTATTTTACTGGAAATCCTGGTAATGTGTCAAAAAAAAAAAAAAGCAAAAAAAAGCATGTTATCAGTGCTTCCAGCCTGGAAAGGGATGAAGTCAGGGTCTGTGTTTCTCTTCTATTATTGATTATTTATTGTAGCTCTCACCAGAAGATAGAGGACTAAGCTATTCTGTCTCAAAATGTCAAACCTTAACCTTTGTGCAAACTTTCTGAAGTTCAGCAAGCTATGTGAAAATGGGCCACTGTGATTGAATAACGTTAATGTGGAAATAGTTAACTCCCACACAACACTGTATGTCACCATCTGCAACATGGCTTGGCTGTGCAATGGTTTCACAGGTCTATGACGCTTGTGCTGATTTTCTGGTGGTTCTATTTATCTGTACTTACAGAAACATCTGTACAGAGATAAGTAGTACATAACATTGATACGTAGATGCAGATGCTAAAAACTTAATTACACTTCTGTGCTGAACATTTAGTTGTGCAGGCTGACCTCATACCCTAGTATCCATCACTGCTTTCAGCGGCAGATTCTCATCCTACTACAGGAGCTTGCTTTCTTTTTCTCCCAGGTGGGTTCTCTTGCATCTGGTTGTGTTAAAACGCAATTTGCGACTGTGTGTTTCAGATCACTCTGTTACACTGACCTGCCCTCCTTTATCACCCTACAGCTCCATATGCTCTAACATTTTCTGCCAATTCCACTGTTACAGATTGCTAGCATTACAGCTTCTTCCCCACACCCCTTTCTCCTCCGCACTGTGAGCTCATCTGCTGCTCCCTCCTTATCTACCAAACCTCTCTTGTCATCTTCCTTCTCTTCCCTAAGCCTCTGCTGATGTTTTTTCTCCTCTCATGCTCTTGCTGCTGACGTTTCCACGCAGCACCTGGTGCCAGCACTTCCTTATCCCTCTCTCTGATCAAGTGCTAATGAGGGGCTCTAAGCTGGCAACTTCAGCAAATGCTGTTGGTCTGCTGGCACACACTGTGTGTACCTTGCCTGTTGTGCTGATGCAATTCACGGAATGAAAAATGCCCCGACACTGATGGTCTGGATTAAAAAAAAAACAATAAAAAAAATAGAAAACCCCCAACAAACCCCCCAAAACAACCCACCTACTGAGAAGCGTTTTCACCAAGAACTAAAGCGTACAATCTTTGCTCATAGGCAGCCCCATTTTACTACTGGATTCTGCTCTGACATTCATCAGCAAGCTAGTTTTCAATACACTTAATGTGTGTCCCTCTTATTTTTTTCTCCCTAATAGAAGGGTTTATTTTTAATAAGTATGTCTGGTAGAAGAAACTCAAGATTTGCAGTCTTACTAGTTTGTAAGAACAGCTTCCACCTGCATCCAACCCCTGTGCATCTATTTCTTCCTCCATGGTCCCAAATTAACGCAGAACTGCTGTTGGACTGCTTGGCTTAGGCTCCCTTGGACCATCTCTCATAGCCTCTTTCGTCTTTTACTACTGGAAACATATGGAAGTTCATGGCTGCTTTCAAATGTACTCCTGTTTGGCAAGACTCTTAAAAACTAACATTACTTGGTTAAGTCCATCCGCACTGTCACAGGAAAGGACAACATCCTCCCAGTTTCTTTCTCATGTAGCCTAGAATAGCCCACTGTACCAGAGTGGCCACATTATCTTCTCCCCGAGGTGAGTTTGAAGCCCCTGGGCTAACCCGGTGAGTTTACTGTTAGGTGGCTGCAATGAACAGCACTGAACCACAGGATCTCAAACTGTCCATCCCCACAGTGCTCCTGTCTCACGCTCTCCAAACATCTCCCATGTAGCTGTCCCAGCCGTCTGCTCCCCCTTACATCTGTAGCCTCAACTCGTCTTCTTCAATGGGCAGGAAGGTTATAAATAGACAAGAAGATAGACAAAGTGGCCCAGATTCCTCAAAGACCTCAGCATTCACAATTGAGGCCAGAGCAAATGGCCTGCTTTTAGTCTCTTCTTATTTTAAAGTGCCTGGCCTCAACATACTTCACCACATTCAAAATTGAGTCTAAAGGTTGCAGTGGGTATATATACAGATATGACCCAAATCTGGTGGTGAATACTTACGAAAATCTGACCCAATTCAGCTGTAACGTTTCTGTTTGGTTTGGTTTGGAGCCAAGTTTACAGTATCAGCAACATCAAGGCAAAGCAACTGATACAGAAAAATATGCTCAATGAACTTTTATTTTTCTTTCAGCGCTGGGCGGGTTAGACAAAAGAGTAAGGGAGGTATTTCGGTGTGTATCGCCAAGAAGAAAGCAAATAGATTTTGAATTTCAAATGCATGTTCTACCAGGAAAGGATGTCCTTTTGCAAAATGGTGGGATGACAGCCATGTAATTTCAGTGAAAGCCAGTCTCCGGGCCATGAGTGTGGGTACCAGGAGCTCAGAGTCTATTTCTGGCTCTATCTGACATAGTCCACGTGTCTGGATGAGTCACTCTGCTCCCCTTTCACTTTCCTTTTCTGTGAAAAGGGGTTACCCATCTTTGGAAAATGCTTTGAAATTGATGATGAAACTGCTAATTGATAATCCTCTTAAAACAGTCCTCAAATGGGAAAGAGCTTACCTTAGTACATGTAAAGGTACCATAAGAAGACCATTCGCTCAGTCATAAAAATAAGCATGATCCTGTGCTATCACTGATCAGTTTGATCCCTCTTCAGTAGTGAATTTGGTAACCTTGGTCAAAGTTCTGAAACTAGATAATATCCTACAACAATTAATTAAAAGTAGGAATGCATTTCTTCTTTCAGCAATAAAATCTTCCCTGAGGTTGCATTATGAAAGATAATGGCTTTTGATACGTAACAGCCTATAGAGATACAGAGGCTATTATTTGGGGATTCCTATAGAGTGAGACATTCTAAACAAAGCAGTTACTGCTCCTCATCACATTAGTTTTAAACTGTACGTCTACTAAGGAAAAATACCTTTGAGTGTTCACATAGTTTAACCTACAGCAAACAATTTGTGAAGACAAGTGAAAATGTGAATTTTTGCAAACAAAAAATTAATGGTGTAAAGTGTGTTAAAATGGCTGTATGCCAGTTGATCATAATGAAATTTAACCCATCTTAAAATGAAAAGTGACTTTAAACTTAATTTTATCTTTTTTCCCCCTTTTCTCTGTGTTTAGAAATGTTGAAGTGAAACACGCTAACAATTCGGACACTTTTTCAAGTTGAGAAATTAATCAAAACCAACCTTTTCCTGCAGAGGTTTCATTTTCAACCAAGTAGGCCTCTTCTGATTAAAGAAGTTGCATAAAAATTCTTAATCATCTCTGCACAGGAGCACTGCTGTAGCTGTTGGATGATTCATATCTGTTTTAGCGACAAGTTTCATAATAACCTATAGATGCTGCTGTAAGAATCATTATATGAGTGTCTTTGTCCATCCAGCAACAGTCATGTGGCTCCAGGCCAGTGTCCTCCCAGCTTTGGAGAGGCCACCCGAGTTAATGGGTGCCAAACCAAGACACATGTGAGCCCCTTCCAAGGAGTGAGGACAGAGATGCCCAGTTCACCACCCTGTGCTGAAAAAAAACGAGCCCTGCAGCAGGTTCCCTGCAGTAGCTCGGTGTGCGGATCGGAGGGTGGGAGGCATGAGGGGGCCCTCGCCGGGCAGTGCTGTCCCTTCCCTTTGTGGGGTGCAAGGAGCTAGCGTGAGGGGTGGGAAGCCGTGGGAGTCTCCTGCTGTGGAAACGGACTGTTGGGTGGGATCTTTACAGGGGTGGACAGGGAGCAGGGGTAAGGTGGAAAGGAATGGCCAGGCACTGGGATGGGAAGAATAGGAAAGATTTGGAAGAAAAGGGAAGAGACAGGAACAGAGCGGAGAGAGGAAACAGGGTGGGGGGACTGTAATTCTGGTGGCTGTGATACTCAGTTGTGAATTTTTAGTAAAAGACTTTCATTAGCACTAGGTGTAGAAAAAAACTTCATAAAGCGAGCATTATCTGTGAAATGCTGAATTCAGTATTTTAAAAAGCCTGTGGCTTTTGGAAATTGTACTTTGCTAGCTCTCAGGCTGTAAGAGCAGATGCTCTTGGGCTAACCTGCAGGGAACTTCCTTCCTCCGTTTTTAAAGGAAATAGGGATGTGAAGATATGTATCTATGCTGTTGTGCTTCTCCCCCAACACACATGCTTCATAATACTGGTGACTTTACCAGCTTTGCCTCAGGCATCATCTCTCTTGTATTCAAGGTTATCAGATAGAGATGAACTAGGGGGGGAAAAAAAATCCAGCTTTTGACTCAAACGCTTAAAATATAAATGATATCACCCAGAATCCAGCATTCCTCTTACATAGATCTTTACAGAAGATTAGCAGTGAAGTACCAAAACTGGAGGTCTATGTTTTACCTTTGAATCACCAGATTTAAAAAAGGATGTTTCTTTCAGTGAAACCTGCACAACAGCATTATCTTGCAGTTGCATATTGACAGAGAGCTTTCAAGGCAGCTAACTACGTGTTCGTAGCTATGCTTTTAAATTTTAACTTTTTTTGTAATGCTATGACAAATTTTGAACTGTAGAGATGCATGCTGCAAAGTGTGAAGTGGGCTTTACAGTTTAATTAAGAAACTGGCTAGGTGGTCTCATATTTTTTCAGCATGAAAATGACCCCTCCTAGTGCTTCTACATGTCATTCTTTGCAGGACAGTACCACGAGGCCTTTTAGGTAACTCAGCATTACTGCCAAGCCAAATTGTAAGTATTTGGCACCTTCACACTAGAGCACTGTGGGCCAAATCTTGTACCACATCAGCCCCTGCAGTGGAAGGAGAGATGGCTTGCAGATAGGCACTACAGCTGAGAGAGCTGTGGGTCCTGCTACAGCTTGTCCATGAAGACCTGGGCAAACCACGTCACTCCCCGGTGCTCATATAGCCTTCTGTAATGTAGGGACATGCTACAGCAAACCGGTAGCTGTGGGCTGGCTTGCTTGCTCACTCTGGGAGCTTTGCTCCGCTCCTGTCCGGCTTTCCGGTGCGCTCTCAGCGAGCAACACATGGGGGCTCTGATGCAGAGAGGCTCCGTGGTGCACACAAACCACAGGCTGCCAGTGAAGAGGCCTCCCTCACCCCAGTGTGTAACTCAACTAGTACAGGAACACCCGTGCTGCGTTTTGGCAAAGGAGGAGACCCGTATTGGTTCCATGGCAAGGCGCCAGCTTACCTCGAAGAGAGATAAAACTCATCATAACACGAAAATATAAAGCGTTGTTTAAATTAATCTCCTCTTTCCAAGAGCAGCCTGTGTTTATACAGTAAGTGAGCATAAGAACTCAAAGCATCAAATGGCATTTGCGTTCTCAGGGTACAATGCCTGCACCCAGTTGAAAACGTTTCAGATTCATTCTCTGGAAACAATTTGTGTGATTTCTTCTGTTTTTCTGCAAGCGTGATTCTGTTTTTCTTCAGCACTGCTTGCTACTTGGGGTGTGTGGTTTGACACTCAGCTTGTCAGTTTAGTATTTTGAGATTGTGAGTTTTTTGAAGAGGGCACATCTGTGGTTATAGAAGAAAAACAAGAAGCATCAGATGTTCAGCATACAAAAAAGCAGAGCTTGGGAGGATCATAGAAATGAGTAGTTGGCAGAGATGACATGTATTTGACCCAGAGCTGCTGAGGGCTAATGTAGTATCTGTAAAATCGCTTGTTTTCCAAGTTTTCAAATGCCCTCTGGAGAAATTATCTAAATAAGAAAGAAACACTTTAACTACATCTCTAGTTGTGAAACTTTATAAGCCAAGGATCTTAATCAGCAAAAAGATTGTCTTTACTTTTTTTAAAATTCAGTAAGAGTCCACAGTTCAGAAAAAATAATGTATTCAAAAAAGCTTTTTAAGTGAAAGGTTTCTCTTAAAAAAGCCCACCAGATTGTGATTCCTGAACAAGGTATGTAATTACCACGACAACAGTTTGCTCTCATCTGCATCAACAGGAGCTTTTTCATCAGAGCCTTAAGCAGTAAAACTACTGCCCTTTTCAGAACAAAAGGGAATGTCGGTACCGCAGCTTCATCCCCCATATTATTCCTTTAAACTACTTGGATACTGCAGCAAGAGCCTAGGAATAGTTAAGGCTGATGGACGTCTAACCAGTCTTTATACAAGAAGGACAAAAGTCTGATTTGCAGAGGGGTGTAGGCTTAGGCAGGTTTCTGTGTAAAGTGAAATGGATGCAAAACTTGCTCAAAAATCAACAGCTAACAGGCTTTACTTTTTAAAAATACAATAACTGTAGCTTAACCAACTGCATTGTTATCAGAAGACCTTAATATTTTCAAATTTAATTTTTAATCATTCTCTCCTGTACTGATACGAATTCACCTTCTCATTTCTGGCTATGCCAGTGAATACGTTATACCAATACAACTTTGCTTGTGCTGTCTCAGTGAAATATTTTTAATGTATTGCATGGTTGTTCCTGCTTCAAGACCATGTCTTCAATTTGAAACACTCGGGTTTTTTGCACCAGAACTGCATGTATTCTTAAGTTACCGTCTAACATGGAATTCCTAAGTGATGTTTTAACACGTTAGCTGCCAAAGTAACATAGCTATACTCTGAAGTACAGCCAGCCTTGCTGAATCAGTACTAGCCACAGATTTGCAGCCATTTATTTTATTTGTTAAATTAGCAAATCAGAAGTGTCTGCAAAAGGCTTTATCCTGGCTGCGGATAGCACTTGCAATACCGAGTTGTTTACGGAAAATCCTGCTCAGTGGCAAATCCTGATTAGGAAACGTTATCATTTTTTTTTTTTTGTTTTTGCATAATAGGTGAGATAGACATGCCTAACATATGGTTGCTATAAAATACCTTGGATGAGTCAGATCTTAGGTGGCAGCTGTAAGCAGGGTTGTTCTGGCTTCTTAGATAATACTACCAATTATGATCTTTTTTGTTACTTAACTACTGTACTGTTAAATTTTATTAACCTGTTTTGTAGACACTCCCATTTGAGTAGAACAAAAAGCAAAGATTTATGATTTAAATCCTAATCTAAGTGTTTGCAGCTTATTAAAGCTGTATCCAAAGTCCTTCAAACTCCCTGTAGTTGTGTACCCCATGAAATTTAAGAGGCTAAAAAGTGCCAGAAATGGCATTGATTTGATGTGGCTTGCAGTGATGCAGGATGTACCACAGTCAGCAGCCCCACTGGCTTTGTTCTCTGATCTTTGCATGCAGCTCCTGCAGGTAATCACAGCGTGCAAAAATGTGCTAAAGACTTTGCCTGTAAAGGACAGACTACTCTTGTGGTTTGAGCCGGACTGGCCACTGAAAATGAACGACAGATGCTCACCCCCACCTCTCTCTCCAAGGAGAAGTTAGTTAGAAGAGGCTTAACTGCAAAGTAGAATTACCGAACAGAAAATCGGTTGTTTTTCCTCAAACCAAGACAGTTACCAAAGCATTCTGGGGACTGACTTCTAGGGGAGAGCTTCCATAGAGGCAAGATGTGACTGTCTTAGGATCACCAATATGTCAGCACTAGTCTGTTCTTGGAGAAGGGACTCATTAGGGAGCTGTTGTCTTGGGGTAACTGCAGGTTAGCACAGTAGAACCAACAAACAGGCGGACATCCAAAGTGTTACAGGGGCCACACTTACTGCATTACTCTGACTGATAAGCCTCGAACTTAAGTCTGCACGTTCAACTATGGTGCCAATGTCAGTGGGAAGATAAACCTGGTCCATAGATCTCAGAAACACTGGTCAGAAAGTTGGTGGCCTTTGTTCCTGGCCTTTCCAGCCCTGCCGCTACTCTTAACGCTGCCCAAAATGTGATGCTGTATTTTGAGTAGGATGCCCAAAGGGTATCTCACAATATTGCCCATTTTCCAGGGCAAGAGCAGTTTAAAAAGGCTTGTGCTTGTTTCTTATCTTTCTTTCTGCTAATTATTACTCCTTTTAGCTAGCCTTGACTATTTTTTCATAACACTCAGGGTTGCCTTGCTCCTTGCTCTACAACTGCAAGCAACCAAGGGTGAATGACTAACATTTATCACCCATGTCCAGATCAGCCACTGAGGCAACACATGCTTTCACTTGCTTTTTGAAACCACAGTGCTCAAATGAGAGCTACTTGAAGACACAGGTTTCCAGCTCTCTCCCCCCCTTCACCAAATCCTGTTTAGCACCACAAACGCCACAGTTCATGTTCTACAGTGTCTTTCAGCAGCCTGTCTCCCAAAGCATCTGTGCAGAGAAGTGGTTCTAAGATGAAGAGTCACAAAAAGAAAGCTCAGAAAAGTCTCTAGCAGTATTACTTTCTGTCTTTGCTAATGGAAGGCACACCCACTTCCTCTGACTCTAATCAGAGGACGACTGGCTGTCAGGTGGTAGAGATACGCAGTTGAGAAACAGAGGTCTTTATAGGTCCCCATCCCTGCCTTGTATACCATCTGCCACTTATGGAAACTTAAGACTTGCCAAAGAGAGGCTGATTCTGTGTTTTCAATATTTAATGCTCATTTGGAAATGACAGTTCAGCATTACCTGCTACCCCAGCGAGATCGAGATTAACCCCACCACAGCACTGGATGTTCGTAAGCAATTGCAGAAATAAACAGTAAGCATGGAAAGCTTAGAGGCAAATTGTAGAATTAGAGTGTAATCTCTGGATGTACTTTCAACCTACTGGCATTATTTTTTTTTTCCCCTAAAGACTGTCACTCACTTTAACTCTTTTGGTTAACTCTTTCAGGTTAAGAAAAAAATTCTGTGTGAAGTAGTAGCCATCAAAATAGCCCAGCAATAGGATCAAATGGCTTAGAAACTTCCCACTTTGCAGAGGCAGGTCCCCATTCAGTTTTGTGCCACACTTCATTACTAAATAAATTGCTCCAGGGAGAGACAAGTCTGCTGTGGTCAAAGTTCTCAGCTGACTTACCTGCTTTCTTTTTGCCACCAGGGAATAGAGGCAGAGGCATTAACACCACCCACTTCATACACTGCACATGGGTATGATTTGCAGAACCTAAATTTAAGAGCATCAGTTCTCTTTGAAGTAAATGGAGACAGGCAGGTACCTAAGGTTGGATGCCTAAATTTAGAAGGTGTGAATACCGCCTTCCCCTTCTCTCTTCCTTTTTCTTCTCCCTGATGTGATATTCTGTTCTCTCCAGCAGTTAAAGGTCAGCTGGGACTTAAAGTCCATCTGAGCTGCTCATCCCCTCTTGCATTTTGTAGAGTCCAGATCCTCTCAAACTATGGAGAGGACGGTAGGACATGCAGGTTCAACACCCAAGATTGACAGGACCGGTATTTCAACCCCCAAAACCACAACAGATGCCTCACTTAAACTACTCACTGAGGCTGAAAAGTGAGAATACAGGTGAATCTTCTATGTGTTGTGTGGACACAGCCTTTGAGGCCCAAGATGTATCTCATGTATGTACCATGCTCTTTGGTGGTCCGTGCATCGCTCTTTACAGACAGGGTAGACGTAACTTTCCATTCCTGGGTTCAGCCAGCAGCACAGCCATGTCAGTTATGCTGCTCTACACTTACCAAGGCACTTTTTTGTTTTCATAGTCTTCAATGAAATAAATCTAGCTCTCTTCTGCTTGTTTTAATGCAGAATTTTGCATTACCGTATGTAAGCACAACATGATTTGCAAATTTTACAAAGATGCAGAGTAATCTCTTTGAATATCTGACGATTTAAAGGTTACATTTTGACTTGCCCACTTTCCTGAAATAGCAACTATCAAGCAAACCAACCATTCTGAAACCCGTTCTTCCCTCCAAAACCCAAGAAAAATCAGTGAGCTTCCTCAATGGGCACAACGAATTGAACAGCTGTAGTGAAGCGCTCTGTGCTGGGAAATTCAGTACTAGAGAGTGCCATACTTACACTGACAGTATTTACAGGACTGTAAGCTGAACTTTGGTATAAAAATAGCCACAAAAGCTTTTCTTCCATCCTCTTTGGCCAGCACAGACTGCTTTGAGTAACTTTGAACAATTTGACTTTCTCTGTATACGTGGTTTTATTAACACCATTCTCTTCCTGAGGTTGCTTCATTACATCTATAGAAAACTTGGTAAGAAATCCGTATTTGCACTATGCAGGTATATGTCACACATTCCTCCTATGATGCTGAGAAGCTGCAACACTGTGATGCAGGCTTTGCTTTAAGCTTTAACCTAAAGTGTCCTTCTCTCCTTTACTATAGCCATTATATACGTCAGAAATAAAGAATGTCACAGTGGAAGTCTGGTGTCCCCCCTGCCCCATTGCTATTAAAAGAAACACATACCATATTTGCCCTGATCCAGGTCCGCTGTCAGACACAGTCACAGCAGTGGACTTCTGTGACTTTATGATCCTTATGATCTAAGCAGCTGATAGCTTTACCAAGCTCATGTCCCTTTCACAGAGCTGTTCGGAAAGAGGCTTATGTCCCTTCTATCCTAGGCCCCAGATCCATACTGACCCTACACACCTGCAGCTCATCACTGCATCACCAAAATTCAGTGTATTTGAGAAGGCTCAAACCCACCACTGAACTGAGTGTCAGATGTTCTCATCCACTCAGCTAACTTAGGAAGGAAAAACAGCAAGCATGGCAGCAAGGCCACAAGGAAACAATCTGCCTGCAAACACAACCAAAATGAGAAGGGACAAGGGGAGAAACTAAGCTGAGAAAGAGTAGTCTGTTAAAGGACAGATAACAGTGGCAGAAAGTAGCTTTATGCTCATAAATGAGGTCTAGATTTGAACATTTCTAAGCAGTTAAGCTGTTACAAAACATGCTCATAAGAAAACTACATAAATGAACTTAATTTTTGGTGCTTGAGTTGCACTCTTTGTACAACCAGTTAAGGCTGGTAGTATGAAAGATCCTTTTGAGATGAGTCTACAGCCTTTCTCCCACTCAAAAGTAATGAGTACATGTATACTCTCTGCATTTATTTATGTGCGTTTTACTCACATCTAAGGGAGATTAAATCATTACCGTAAGTGAAGAATATCCCTTCAGGGCATTTCCAGCATGTTATAGAAACCTGTCTTCTGGACTGGTGAAGCGGTCATGGAAGAACAAAGGTTATTGTGTTCTCTTAAGACAAGGAAAAGCATGAGTGAGCTTACTGCACAGCAGCCAAGGATGAGATGCAAAAATCCTAGAACTTACTTTTTAGAGCTGCTAAGGCAGACAGAAAAAGCAGCTACAGTGATCCCTGATAACGAGGTCTTTGGGCCTGTGACTATTCACTCTTATTACAAGTTCATACATTTCCTACACAGTAACTGCTGAAGACCAAACCTAAAAATAACTAACAAAATTGCACCACTACACTGACAGGAAGTGTTAAAAACTTTCCAAATGAGAGCCATCGAACCTGATGAAACACAGTCATATTCCCGGTATGATGTACGTTTGTAATGCCTTCTAAGCGTACTCTGTATAGCAGCATTGTCATGGGGTAGTTGTAACCTTTATGTTCCAAGGTAGCTATACACCGAACAGAACAATGGCTTGCTCAGAATCTACAGTGAAGTACTAGCTAAAAATAGAAATATAGTTAACTTCCAAAATCAGAAGCAGACAGATATAAATTCACGGCTTAAGTTTTGCTCAGAGTATCATACCTATTACTCAGTCTTTTATAAGCTTATCTTTTGATGAGGTCTTGTCCCTTCTTTGCATATTTATCAAGTAAAAAGTTTTTCATCATGGTACAAAACCAATGTACCTTCTATCCAGATTACATCATGCATTCTTATGAATTTAACATCAGACATGCTCTGATCACGATGGCTATTTTCTTCCTATTGCATACCTAGAAAAATGCATAGCTTAAACTCTGCATTAAAGGTTTTCCTCATTATAAATTGTTGCTTTTACAAGTTATACTGAACATAACTTCCCATTACAAGGTAAGTTAGGAAAAGTCAAGCACCACCTAAATAAACTCTACTGCACAATGAAGCTTCCAGGGAAAAGCTGCGCGGGCGTCTGCATGTCGTGAGCAATCAACATATTTATCCTGATTATCATGAAGGAACTACACAGCAATAAACTAATTAAGTGCAGAGTTCCCTTTTGGTGTCCAATTACAGAAACAAGACAAAGGAATAAACTCTGTTTTTCAAATAGAATTGGTATGCAGCAGCCCTGGAAGATCTTGCTTCAGACTTAACTAGTGCTGGCATTTGCTGCAGACTAAGCACTGTCAATTACAACTTTCTTCTCAAGTTTCTTGAAGGACAGTGTCCCATGAACTGAGAACTATGCAATAAATTGTACAGAATCATTAAAAATTATTAGTGGATTAGTTTTAAATTGCATTTTATAATCAGTGACAGACGCAAGTCTAAACACACTGAAAGCCAAAAATTAAGTTTTTACTTATTAAAATACATTTTAAAGTCCAAATTAGTAACAATTAGAGGCTGTCAAAAAATAACTTTTACAGAAATTCAAAGACCACCCATTTTCTTAGAAGTAGCAAGATAAACAGGCTATAGATCAGACATCTTTGTGTACTGTCGTCATCATTCTTAAAAAGTACTGCTCCGTGCACTGGGTCAACTGGAAAAATGTCAGCAACAGTGTTCTTAACACTCCAGGCTAATATGCCCCCCCTCCTCCCCCTTCTCTTTCCCCAATTCCTGTAGACAAATTTTGGCTGAAAATTTCCAAAGCGAGAAAAAAAGCGAAACCAATCCATATTTCTTTCTACTGCTTTTAAATAAACATTTTTCAGATGATCCAGATGATTTTAACTAGTCTTCATGCATACACCTTCAACAACTGCTGTTATAATCAGCTTCTCCACAAGACTTCAAAATTCTTATTCATAGGAAGGAAATGGAAAAGCAGAAGTGCAAGAAGTACAATTAATACTAAATTTCATTTTTCATTTAAAAAAAGTTCCAACCATTGAATATGTTCTTTTGCTCTCCGTGCTACTGTTTCAATAGTAGATGTTAAGATGATCACCTTATTCTGTGGGGAACAAAGGAGCATGATCAGTAATCTTAATGCACTAATTACTTAATTAAATACTATAATGCTATAGCCATTGAATCAGTTGAATACGGTCAGCATAAATAAGGTATTTGCTCTTAAATTTTTCAGCATATCCAGAACGCAAAATGTAATCTCAGGACTATGCAAAAAATACATGCCTTTAGCTCGATTTTATATGACGAAGACTGAACATAACAATTTTATTTTAATAACAAAAAGCCCGGTGAGACTTAGCCACGCAGAAATTTGTTTTATAAATTGTAGTAGGACTTGAGTAGAAATTCCTCCCAAAATTGCCGTAAACCGACTATATAGTCTTAAAAGATTAAAGTGATAAGTAAGCAGCTGGCACTTACTGTAAGTGAAAAAATGATGACACTCATTTCCATACCATATATATTTCTCTACTTTAAAATGTACTTTACACATTTTCTACGCTGGCTGATACGATCTGTAGTTACTGTGCGTACTTACAAAATGCAGAAAATAAAACTTAACAACTGTCTTAGTTTTATGACATACAAAATAGCTTAAAATTGACTGACCGTTCAAGTAGGCAGTTTAAATATTCTTGTTAAACTTTCCAGATCTTCATTTTTGAAATGTAGTTCTTCCAGCAACGTAGTCAGGAACTGAGTATACATTGGGCTTGTCTGAGTATTCTTGAAAAGTGGAGTAATTTGCGACAATCTGTCAAAAAAACCCCAAACAACAATCAAAGAACATAGTTAATATGGAAAAGCTACTTTTCAGCGTCAAGTATGAAAAAAGCAAAGCTGGTGAGGTTGAGCAACTGTACTGAAGAAAGGCAGTTTATAACATTGCGCTTGATTTATTACAGTACATAAGACTGTAAATATTATATAAAATATAACCTATACTGAAATACGAATTTTTATTAAGAGGTAGTGAAACTAAGAAAAAAGATCTAATTAGAAAAAAAATCGGCTAGTAGTTTGTATGCCTCTAATTAGTTGTATATGATGTTATATAATGTAGACAAACAAAATTCAGAACAAAGTGCAAAATGTTACAGAATTACACATAAAAAAAGATATCAGTCATTATTTTCTTCTTTACCAAAAAAAGCCCCTGAACATGCATACTATAAAAGTTGTGCAGTTCTTTGTAGGAGTAAAATGTAAAAGAGTTATAAAATTCTATCTTACAGTAACCACAAAGAATATTTTGTCTACAAATTATTAACAGGGCTTCTTAACAGAAGTTGTATTTAACTGGTAAATCATACACTATCCAACTTCATAAAGACATTCAAGTGGGTCACTTAATTGGACGATTCTCCCCCCGTTCCGTATTCCATAAAACACGTATTACGTCAAAATAGCAAATGCATTTTGCTTTAAGGTGAGATTCCTCCAAACACATAGAAGCCTCTCATGGAGGCATTTTTGATTATTATTAATTTTACTTGATGCACCTGGGCACAAGAGATCAATTGAATTCTGAAACTGAGGAGCAATCTGAGTAATCAAAGCAATTGGATTCCTTAGTTTTGACAGTATGTACATTAAAGCTGTTTAAATAATACTTCTTACACACTGAACTGATTAAAAAACAGGTTTTCTTAAAGAAAGCCAGATGAAACTACAACAAAGCTAATTTATTCTTGATTAGTTTTTATACTAAACTTCAGGTTTAAAGCTGATACCATTGCAAAGATATGCTATAGTGAAACTATTTTCTGTTTTGGTAACAAAATTAAGTGCTTAAAGTCTCAAAGTGCCTGCAGTCTTAGACTACTTTAGAAAAATAAGAGAATCAAGGGGTGCGGGGGGGAAGGAAATTATATTTCTGAATTCAGCTTGTGAAACTTAACTTTAAAATTCAAACAATACCTGGCCTTTCAAAACCTGCTACTTAGCAACAAGATTTTACAGAAAAATCTTTCATTTGGGCCTGATTTTCTAAACTGAGTAGATGGAGTTCATCTATTTTCCACTGATTTTAAAAATTACGAGGAGTGGAAGCTGAAAGTAATTGCCAACTAGGAGAATAAAGTATCTGCATGAGAACAGACAATGGAAATAAACAGGGCATTAGCTGACATCCCCACAGAGAATGTTATTCATCATCTGAAATCACGGAAATTGCAATGCATGCTTTACTGTATATTGCATTTAGTTCCAGAATCAACAAGAACAGCAACAGAAGGCATACTCTTCAAAGGATGCAAACCCAAACACGCATAGTGCTGCTAAAACACATCAGCATGCACATCATCTACATACATAATACCTATATGGAGATTAGGTGAGATGTTGAGCTGTTGGTTTCCATTTGTGCTTTTAATTTTATCTGAATCTATTTTAATCCCAAAGTCCTTTCTTTTTCTCATAATTCTGTTGCAAAATATTGCAAAGGTAGGAATAGCTGAATCTACTTCCTAAGCACAAATATTTTTAAAAAAATCTTTAATTAACAAAATGAAGTATTAAAGCTTATGTTGAATGTAAAGTAACTTCAACACCAAACACTACCGACCAGACCACTTAACAAGAACTCATATCCCAGCAACTGCTACTTCATCTCGATTACTGTATTTAGATAAATAGTGCTGTAGACACCATACAAGAAAGAGTTATTTTAGAATGTTTGTGAAATGATGTACTATTAATATGAAACTCAAGGTAGCCTACAGCTTCCTAAAACCTTCGCAGCTCCGAGAGCCTTTCAGTGAGCACCAACTAAGAGCAACCTCCCTGCAGGCGTTGGCAGTAAGACCATCTCCACTTGAATAAAGCTGCATATAAAAGAAGATTCTTTTAAATTAAGCAAAAATAGTGGTAGAACACAAAGGATCTTACAGGACATAGTAAAGAGAGTTCCTTAATACAAAAATAAATTTACAAAAAAAAAAATTTGATTAATCAAGACTTTTAATGAGTTAAATTACTTTCAATTTATTTTTGGATTCCATTTCAGTATGTACATTTAGCTAAATATTTCAACTATCAAACACTGACATTTAGTGAGAAGGACTTTAAGAGATGCTCAAAGTAAGGACATGGTGTGGAAAGAAACAGACTTATGCACTAACTCTGCTATATAAACCCTCCCGCAGAAGAGGGGTATTCACGGTTGCATTTGTGATTTTTGGACTGAGGCCACTAGGTTTTTTAACACGTTTCATGACAGACGGGACCGAGTTATTTCTTTCCTGGTGAGAAGTATAGCAGTTACTATTTAAACTGGTAAAACAGAGCACCGCTGCCCGGGGTTGACAAACTGGAGGTTGATTTTTGCATTATGACGCTTTATCAGCAGGGGAGCAGAGGAAGTGCTGATAGAAGATCAGAGTGACCGTTTCAGAGTGTTAGTCTGGAGACAAGGATAGTGGGAGAAAGACCTTGAGATGCATCATGACTAGTCTTCAATTCGCCCTTCTCAGGATTAAGTAGATTATATATGAAAAGGGACTGGTGGCATAAACAGTCATGACTTCCTGAGTGCTGGTGCCAGGTGGCTGTAACATTGCAAAACACCCTCTGGGAAATGTTGTAGATTTACATGCATTTTTAGCTGGATTTCTTTCTCCTGCCTTGGGCTGAAGAGGATGTTAAGAAGGAAGTTATTTTTTCAAAAAGAGCAGAAAACTTGTGCAGTTTAAAGAAATATTCTAAAACTAAAATCTTTATTCCATGAAGCTCACATGCTAAGCAGTCTGGGGTTTTTGGGTTTGTTTTTTAGGTGTTTTTGGTGTTTTGGGTTTTTTGGGGTTTTTTTGAACAGCAGTCTGTGATACTACGTAGCTTCATGAATTACAAACATGTCCGAACTATCAGATGGTGTTAAAGACACTCTGTTTAAGAGTAGCTATTATAGCCCACACTAATAAAAAGGTATTGCTATTGTTAGAGAAAATGCCAGGCACTAAATATTGAGAAAAAAAGTTAAAAAAAAAAAAGAAACAAATGTTTTGGCTGTAGATCAGTTTGGTTTTCCTTACTTGAACTTTGTTTAAAAACTAATTAAGCTACTAATTATCAGATAAGCAGGAGACTAAATCAAAAACTAATTTCAGAGGCAGGCATAAGTTTCTAGGCATTAGTTAAAAATTGTATCTAGATGGGACAACACGTTAAACACTTATGAATATATGTACAAAAACTTTAATCTTGGAAAACTGTCATTTTGGCCTTTAAATGATGCTTTAACTTGTCATTTGAAAAGCAATTATCGTCAAGTACTTTTCTACTTTTAAGTGGCTGCTGGAACACAGGCAGAAGCTTTTGTCTGCAAAAGGAGCAAGCCCAAGTTGGTAGTCTGCACTGAGTGATAAGTTTCATGCTCTAAGTAACACCGGTCCAGTGTATATTTGAGTTACTGCACAACAGAGCATTAAGGGCTGTGCTCCCATCCTCGCATGAAATGCTAACTGAATTAAACAATAATTGTATGCAAATAAGCCAGAACAGTATTTGGAATCAGTATCTTCAAGTTACTGAAAGCTGCAACGATCCTATCTCTGAAGAAACTATCATAACTAATTCAATTTAATGATATTCAGTTCAAGAATCATGGAATTGCCTCAAAATTCTGCAGCATCTGCAAAACACATAGGGTATAAACAGGGAACAGGATACTTGGGACCACAATAGTAACAACTGGCTATTGTAACAATGAAAAAAAAAAATACAAATTCTGCTTTTCTGTTACTTCTTTCACATGTCGCAACATTGTTGTGAAACAATCTTTTGTGAATGAAGTTAAATAAAAGTAAGAAAAGCTAAAGGATTAAGTGATTTTAAAACCGTAACCTACAGAAGCACACAAACATAAATGTTACTGTCCAAAATTATACACCCATGCTTCAAAGGCTTGCGCCTTCAGCACACCCGTTAAAAGGAAACGTTCACGCTCAGTTCATGGAAAACTAGTATAGTATATATCAGACTTCATGAAACAGTGTCGTTTCCTGCACACCCACTTACACCATATGGTAAACAGGTCTTTGTAAAGTTTAAAAAGTGTTAAAAATGTCAAACTGTATCTGATTGATAAAATTCTTATTTGCTGACTATTCCACATATGTTACATGTTCAAGGGGGAAAAAAAAAGGGACATTCATATGAAGACCAAGCTATTATTATCAAGCTCTTAAATGACATCTGGCTACCACAAAATGTTTACATAGTTTCAGTGCTTCAACTCAAGACCCAAGCTTTCTATAAATTAGTCGCCTTGCAAAAACATTTGACAAGTGTATTTAGGAGTTTAACCTAAATTAAAATATTTTTAGAAGTCACTCACATTATGCAAAGTAAATTGCATTCATTGACATGGTAGTGCACACAACTCATTCTTAGATCTATGCATACCTTAAGCAAGACAGCTGAAGGCATTCAGAGAAGATGACAGTGGAATACTATTTTCAGGTAGTTAAAACCACAAATTGGCACCTCCTACCCAAAGGTGTGAATATCCCTTCTAAGAAAAGCTATAATTGTACACTACCATCCTCCCCTCACATACTGGACCTCACGGAAACCTTTCTGGACTTTTTGTTTTAAGATTAATTCTGTGATTCCCTTTGAAAAAAGTTAAATTTTCAATATCACTGCTGTGATACCAGCCAGTTACAGTTCTCTGAAACAGACACCTGAAAACAGGGGTAAGAACACAACCGCCTAACAGTTGGGTTCCTTTCCGTTCCTCAAAATTGGTCACTTAAAATTACATGAAAAGGGTTGGGAATTTGAGTGCAGCTAGATTTACGCAATGTCACGCAAAGCCCTTGCCTACTCATGAAGAAAAGCCGTATGCTTATTCTCAAAATAATAATAATAAGCTCCTCCTAGGAAACGGTAACTATTGCCAGTCTTCCTAACTTTTTCTAATTGCAGAAGCTTAAAAAAATAAAAGCCACTGATCATGGCAGAAGCCGTGGATCTGAACACAATTATTTCAGTCCCTTACCCCATCTGGGATGCTTAGAACTTGAACAAGAACAGAATTATAAAGCAGAATGACAGAACAGGCAAGCACCACCTATCCTTCTGTGGAAAGCTTTGAAAAATAGGATATAAAAATTTTTGCCACTTCCAGACATTTAAGCACCGTGAATATGACTCTTAATGTAACCATCACAACATAAGTTTTTTTTTTTAATTCTCTTCGTTTTCTTTCTACCTTTTGTTTTAGGCACATAAGACTTAGTTTTTAAAGATTATCATAACCAGGATGACTGATAACTATTCTTCTGTCAGAATGACAGAGTTGCACTAATGATCATAAAAGTTTCTTGAACACTCATTTCAGAACATGGAAACGAAGCAAGAGCTGTCAGCAACTATAGGCAGAACTTTTTTTTTCCTTTCCCCGACAAAAACACATAGATGTGTGCTACAGGGAGGGTGCCAGCAAGCCTCTCACCCAGGTGCCATCAATAGACTCTTGTTAAAGAGTCCTTACCTGCAAGGAACTCCAATGCATTTTTTTTGCTGTCTTTGGACAGTCACAAATAGCTATGAGCAATCTAGTCCTCTCATTCCACAAACATTTTGGCTGAAGGGCTGGGAACATGCGCTATGTACGCTTAACAAAGAGTGAAAGTGCTTACAAGCCTCTAACGTCAGTTCAGGTAATGTAACATAGCTATTAAAGGTTCTGAGAGGTCAATCAGCCATTCCAGCAATGTGCCGTTAGCACCACGCTACAGCAGGATTTGCTCCAGTGCTATGACATAAAGTCATGTCACGCAAGGACTGATTTAGAGAAACAATGCTAAAAAACATGAAGAAACCTAACCATGCAGGATACACCCTGAAGAGTGCCACTGATCATTCATTACCTGTCAACTACTACAATAAAGCATTAAACAGAACCCTATCTGAAGAGAAAGCCCCTTTATACTAAAAGTCTGCCAGGGTATTGCCAATATTCAGACACAAATGGAAAATATTTTAATGGAAACAACATTGTAGTGTGTTGCTGGGATCTGGCAAGGACTGGTTAGCGATCCAGTGCTCTTTTTGCCTGTGTGATCAAATGGCTCTGAAAGCAGAGCAGCTTATCGGAGTCCAAGTCTTTAATTCAAAAGCAAGGAATACCACCATCGTGTGAGTCACGGATAATGGAAATTAATTTGGAAGTCTGACAAATTTCCATTCAAAATGCCCACTTGCAAGACTATTGCAAGTCAATTCCAGACTTGAAAAAACGAAGTCATGAATGTAGGACAGCCCATCTTTATGAATAATTAATTGGTACTCAGAAGAATTAAGTTACAAGGCCATAAAAAACCACAGGATTTCCAGATTTCCCCCCCTCCACATTTTTTTTTTTTAAACATTTGGGACAGTATTACCTAAGTATCAACTGCTTTTGAGATTTGCAAGGAGTATTGACGTGTTCCTCTTCCCAGCTCTGTACCTACCATTTTGAGTTGAAATCCCGAGGGAAATAATCTCTGATTGCTTTTACAACGTATAAAGGACTTGGAAGGGCACTGTATGGATTAAAACAAGCTGTATGCAGCGATGTCAGCTGGCAAGTGGTAGGAGAGAGATTGTTGTTCAAACCGACCCCGTGGGAGACCGGTGAGCAGGAGCTCCGCTGAGGAGCCCAGAACAAGCCCTTCTGGGTGGTGGCAGGTGGACGGCCAAGCTGCACCACTTCTTGGACCAAAGGCAGGTTATAGGACAGTACCAAAGAGGATACCCATGATTTAGACAGGAGCCCCTCAACTTGTTTCAGTCATATAAGGTACTTTATTTTCATCAACAGCCCAAGACTCCTTCAGCAGCTGTCTACACCTACTGCCTGCATTGCAGGTAGGAGAGCGCAAAACTTCACCCACAGATTGAAATAAACCTTTGAGCAGATTTATAAAAACTAAGTATCAGTATAACACTGCAGGTCATTCTCAGTAATAGTTCACCTCACTCTGTTAAAAATCCTCTAGAAGTACACAAAGCCATGTTAAATGAATTAATGGGGACAACTACGCCATTATAATGTGTTCTACTGCGTCAACACACAAGGACTGGGGTGTTTTGGTTTTGTGTGTTTTGGGTTGTTTTTTTAATACTTCAAATATATTTGCACTACTCACGTTACAGATTTGATGGGCTTAGCGATGCAATAAAAATGTTATTAATCAGAAATGCCATTCTTTTAATATAGTCGTTTTGTAGAGTACAGCCTTAGATTCCATTTTAATGATGTTCCTATGAAGGAAGTCTCCAATACAACTGATTAAACAGAAGTAATTGTTTCGTTTAAGACAAATGGCTAGACTGAGTCAATACAACAAGTGTTACAGATCAGCAATAAAACCCATTGAAAGAGATGTGCACTGCAGCCTGTAGACCATCTGCCTGTACATATAACTGGAGCGTCACCAACGTATCAATCACTTAATAATAGTGCTTCGGTTGATGGGGTGGAACTGAAACACTTGCCGCGTTTATCCATTTCATGATCCCCCACCAAAAGGTGCTCAGACATTTTGACAGAGTAAGTCAGAGCATCACTGTAATTCTGAATGTTCTTCACAATTTATTGACTGCTTGCTTAATTTGAGGGAGAGTCCCTCACTTGCCAGTATATCCCTGGATACAGCACACTTGCCTAGGGACAGCAATTTTGTCAGCAAAGTATCTTAAATCACAGCAGGGATTTCCACAGACCTTAAAGCATAATGCATCCACAGGTACAAGTTAGTATCGGACAGAAAGCTGATCTGAAGCACAAGGTGAGTGTAGTTGTAAATTAAAGATGCAACAGCAGGGAGCTTAAAAAAATTGTAACCTTTGGTATAATTAAGTGGTTACGCAATCATACTGTTTTAAACACACACGCAGAAATCAGAAAACATTACAGCCTCAATTTATGTAATTTACCTGTAAAGCTCACAGTTTCGGGTAAAAAAACCAGTTTCTTGTAACTTTAGTTTGAGCATGATTTAAAAAGCTCAACATTAAAAAAAACCCTTAAAAGCAAAAGACTGTCTCTAGAGTGAACATTTTCCATTAGAACACATAAATATTTGACGGACAATCTTGAACTGGAAGCATCTAACTTACAAACAAGATGCAGAAGTATTTAAATATATCTCTGGAATTAAGTCTTCTTTTAAATTTATTGATACCAGTGCTGACAAAAAAGCAATTATGATCAGTGTTATTTGCAGCTCTACAATTAAAACAACCTCTCATTTGGGGCCCTTTGTTAGCATATCCTGTTGGTCAAAGAGGGAAGTCAATATTAGGTGGCACTTTTCATTATCTCCCCAAATTTATTCCTATATTCTATTTCCTTAATGAAAGACAAAACACTCTGAAGCCCACAGTGTTGAATGATAACAACTGACAGAAATAAACAGGAAATTTTCTTACTCAGGAAAAAAAGCTACTTGTGGTCTGCTTTTAAATATGGCCTGAAGATACTATTCTCATCATAAAGACAAGAATTTTGAAGCTAAAGTGCAACTTATGTTTTATTTATTATTTAACTTCCTTTCATTATTGTGTACTGACTTGTCCACAGAATCCAGCACAGACACTTTAATCCTCTGATGGCAACAGAAACTAAATTATTCATAGTTTAAAATTTTTGTCCACTACATTTAAATCAATGCTACAAACACTGATTCAAAATCAATGACTGGAATTCTTAAATAATCCAAGCGTACAGCAAAACTTACGGTTCATTCAAAAGTTAACTTTCTTAACGGTATCCACCGCCTTCATTTATTCCTACACGGCTTCTACAAGTGTGTTCAAGAAAAATGTTCTCTTTGATACATGTTTATGTATATATTTACACAAAATATGTATTTCTGAAGATCACCTTCCACACACACTTTTCATATGGATGGCGTCCAAACATAAGTCAAATTTCACTCCCATTTAACAGGGCCGAAATTCACTTGTGGTGCAACCAAATGGATAAAACTATCAAGTAACAAGGGTTTATCTAACCATTTGATAGAAGCCCTTGCTAACAACTGAAAAAGAGACAATGGATTTGCTTCTTCCCCCCCCCGCCCTTGCCCCCATACAGTTATTTGTATCCAACTAGGCAACTGGCAATTGAGGAAACAATCTGAGGCACATCTAAAGCTTTCTCCGACAGCGGGCAGGCAGTTGGGTCAGGCCCTTGGGAGCTGGCTGCGCGCACAGCAGAGTTCCCTCGAGTCCCATCACGCTCCCCTCACACAGGCTATGGAGCCCAGTCAATGTTTGCAAAACACTTTGCTGGTTCTACTCTAACATACCATATAAGAGTTCATCTTTTGTTTTCCGTTAAGCTGCATAGGAAATTTTTTGAAAGGCACTCCTATGTTTTAATTATACTCTGCAGGGGAGACATGTTGGGGCGACAGGCTTATAGCTACCTTATCAGGTTTAAAAACTGCTTATGTAAAATGGATTTAATAAAATGCAAACGTTCCGCATCTTTGTATTTTTTCTAACCTAACGAACAAACTATTTTCATGAATAGCAGGATATACTGTTTATGCCACTTTTTTCCTCTCCCCTGAAAGTTAAGGATCACTCCATCGGCTGCCAGCTGTTATTTATAACAGCCAGCTGGTTAACTTCAAAGATCCCGCAATGAAAAGATTTTATAATAATGCTGCACTGATACAAGATACAGAAAAAGAAAAAACTCAAGTAAATTCAAACTGTCCTCAAAATATTAACTTCTGTGAGATAGAAGACCTTTGACTTCTAGTGAAGGATGACTAAAACACGTTCTTATAAACATATATTAAAAAAAAATATCTATTTACATCAGTATGTCAGTAATTAGTTTTACAGGCAAAATAAAAGTCTAATGTAAAGGAATACCCAAAGTAAGTCTGAATGTGTTCAGTCATAATATGTTCAAAGAAACCATGGTGAGACATTTCATCAAATGGTGTAACAATTTCATATATTGTGCTATTTAGTGCTATTTGTGTCAGTTCTGTACATTCTATACCTGAAGACAACTGGCCTTAGAATGTACACTGTATATACAAATAACTGGAAAAATTAAACTTAAAATGCCACAAAAATTAGATAAACATCTCAGTTCATGTAACTCATACAATTTTACCAAACGTAATTAATTATATAATACAATTCTTCTCAGAAAGTAACTATAAAATGGCATTTCTCACTATTCCCATATTTCAGTTCCCTGTGAGCGACCGGTAGCGCATGAACATGACAGCAACAATTTCTATTCAGCTGAGAGAAGATTCACAAAAGTCTATTGCTTTGTACAATTACTTTAATCTTTGCAATACAAGCATCAACACTGTTTTCTTCTCATGTAGTATCATTCCTGTAACACTCCTTCTGAGCAAGTTTCCTGACCTTATGTATGCACACAGAAAATAAAGTCAGTTCCCTCAGCAATTGTCCAGGAAAGGAACTACACATTTCAGAACATTCAGCATGTGGAAAATGACATCACGTTCTCTGCAAGCGTTTGCTAGCATTATTCTGATCCTGCAATACTAAGCAGTTGGCTCCATTAAGTACTTGGGGATCACTGGTTTTAACCCAGGCTTAGCCTGCCTAATGAGAACAATGATGGCCAACACTCTGGAAATACTTTGATGTTACAATGCCAGTGACAAAAATTCAGGGACCCAGGACTCCTTTAAAGCTACAGTAATGATACATAATGGTTCTCTGCCTCCTGTTAGAGTGATATTTAGGAACTCTTATTTTCAAACACTTACTCATTTTAAAATGACTGCCAAGTCTGCCATCAACACAAATGTCATACAACTCTGGCAAAAAACAATTACTTGGGCAATCTTACGCTACATGGTTTCTGGATTTCTTTAGCAGTGGGTCAGAAAAACCGCTAGCCAGAGAAGACAACTAAAGAAGCATCAAAACCAGCCATCTACGGTTTCTTATCCAGAGTACTCCTCATACAAAGTGTAGCTGCAGCAGAGATTGTATTTCACAATTTTCTTTTAATAGATATGTCTGCAGGGTGATTTTTTAAAAAACAAATGGATTATGGTACCCACCTCTACATTACCATATTCCAAGTTATTACTACAACATTACTACAGAGACATGAAGCATCAGAATTTCTATAATACTGTGCGCCGTTTAAAGCACTTACATTCACACAGGGATTTGTTCCAAAAGGTTTCAATTTAGCTCACTTATCTGCATAAAGCCAAGGCAAAAAAGAAATCACTATCAGCTGTTTCTCTCTAACAAATCTAAGTTTCTTAGGTACACATTTCAAGGACGGGCCTTGTTTAAAGAGCTCCATTTATTTGAAGTCTGTTTCCTGCTAACCAGCTGACAGATCAAAGGTACTTCTCAGTCCTACCATTTGTTCCCATTTTTCCTTCTTTTTCAACTTAGTCAAAATTTTAAATTTAATAAATTTAAAATTTATTTAAAAATTGATCCTTTCATCCTTTTGACTCTTCTATTCCTTACTTTTTATGTTCCACAAAGTTCTCCTGTGACACCTCTCAAATACTGGAATCTATGCCATTGAAGTCTTTGGGTTACTTTGCTACATGAAATTAAGCACAGGTATAAGTCTCTGTAAGATTAAAAAATGCTAAGATGTAAGCTTTTGAGAGCCTGATCCTTTTAAGTGCTTTGTAAAATACACACTGTTGTATAAATTATTGTGCACACAGAGTGGGACAATTTAATATCTAAAAGATGCCTTTATATAAAAACCTGGTATATTTTATGAATTAAACATTGTTTCATAGACATCCATTGTTGCAATTGCTGGACTTTTTTTGCTGCCCCATACTGGTAATCTATTCCTGTCAATTCATTATCTCAGTGATATGCAAAAAGAAATTTCAATAAAGATTAAATAAAATATGCTGTCTTACCGTTAAAACAGCTACAGTGCAATACGCTTACGTAAATAATTTGTCAATACTTGACTTTATAAAATGTACTCACCTGTACTCAGTTACTATGAAAACAACGATCATAAAATTGATCATAGTTTATTTTCACAACTTTCTAACATTGTAACGTGATTATCTGCCTTTCAGTCCAACATACAGATCAAACACCAGGTGTAGACTTGCTTCCATTGTGTCCAAATTTTTTTTTCTTCAGAAGTTAAACATAAAGACCTCAATATTTTTCTACTTGCCTTTCCCAGTTTTGAAAAAAAAATAAAAAAATGCCAGTGCAGTTTTGGACCTCTTAAAACAAGCTTCTTAAAAATCCCCCAAAGTTAAGGATTCTTAAGCACCTTTGCCCCTGGTGCATCTTTCTCACACCAGGTTTAAAAAAAGAAACAAATAAAACCAAACACCCAAACCTCTTCCTGTTCAATTATTTTATTTTTGTATCTGTTACTGTCTTGATGATACAGTAGATCACTTTTCTGTTCTTAGTCTCAATTTTACCATCAAATTGAAACATACTGAGATCCTGAGCCTCTAAACAATCAAGCACCTGTACAATTTTTGCACGGATGCTGGTTCTGCACCAAATAGTATGTAATTATACACATGCACATGGCAGTTTCTAGACTAAACTCCCATATACTGGTTAGCTATGTTTGCTACCAGCCAATTAAAGCACAGTCTTACTTTTGGGGAGGAATGTGAAGAGAAGAATGCGTACTACTACAGACATGATTGGATTGTTCTGGTTTCTTTTTATTATGCCATGCAAAATTTTATGAATATATAGTTATTTTATGTTTGTTTATACAACACTCTGCTTAACTGATCATTGCTGTATTATCCCAAGTATTTATTTTAATTGTACACTTGGCATCAAAAGAGCCACCTGCACCCTGATTCTAAATCTGCTAGCTTGGATTGTCTGTAAGTTCTGAGAGCTTCATCATAGCCCATCGCCTAGAGATACATCATCTTCTTGTCAGTGACATGTGTTTGTTTCCTTCCTTCCTCCTGTACATTTTTTGTCTTCACTGTTAACATCCCACATCAGGATCAGAACTTAATTGCCAGACTGGATGGCACCACTGGGTGTCAAAATGTTTTTATATCTCAAGAAGTAACAAACTAATGAGAAGAAGTAGAAACTTCCTTGGCATTCGATTCCAACAGTATTAGGAAACAAAAACAAGTCTCCAGTTCATCAGTGTACAGCTCACTATCAATTATTACATAAAAACAATTTGCCTCCTTTCTCAATTAATTAGTTGTAATCTTCTCCTCTTCCCTCCAAATTCTTCATGCCTCCGAGCAATTTTCAGTTCATCCCTGGTCACTGCAGAGTATTATAGGAACACCAACATTCTCCAACATGACACTATCAATATGAAAGCTAAGGAAATGCATGTCTCTATTTCCCCCTAACAGACACAGATCTTTGACGCCTGGGTCTTGAAGCAGGTCTGTTGACCACTGTTCTGATCCAAGCAAATTATTCAACTAATTTTGTCTTCTAAGACATAATTCATTCATAAACCAAGATTTTTTAAGATCATCATGGTTTTTAATCACTTTCAGGATTCCTCCTCCTTAAAAACCATTTTACACTTCATAGCAAAAACATTGTCTGCCATGTCAGGTCTGACATTTTCAACAGCAAGATGACAAAGGCAGCCAGAATCTCTGGAATGAAGTACTGTCTTTCCAGACAGCCTGTCTTACTGTCTAGCATTATAAGGTTTTACATTCTGTAATCTGCATCAAGCACCATAAAGAGGGGAATGATTAGATCTTCAAAAGATACTGCTCTTTCAGGGATTTTGTACAGTCGAAGTTTTTCTGCTATAGTGGTTCCAGAAGAGTTAAAGAATACAATACTTCTACTTTGGGGACAATTTATTTCAGTACTGAAGAAGAACAGGACACACCATTTAGCCTAACGCAGGTACTATTATGACTCTCTACATAGAACCAAACAAATTAATCCAGAACCCATACTAAAAATTCTGCTTGTATGAAATACCTGGGGATCACACACTAGAAAGCCATAGTAACCTCTCCAGTGATCTTTACCTCTAAATTTTTTTGGTTCAGAAACAAGAAGCCAAATCAACACTGATTTTCATCTTAAGATGAAATTTCCTGTAAGTCAAAAACACTGCCTCTGTCTCATGTCCCCATTAATGTAGGCTGTTCTGTAGAAAGTTGACTAAGATAAACTTAAAACTCTGGAAATAAAAGATGCAAGTGTGTGTCAAAGTCATGTTTTTCTTTTAACAGATGGGTAATGTTTCATGATAAAAAAATGTTTGCATTGAATGTATTAAGATTAATTATTAATAAGGAAGCAAGTATATTTTCATAGGGCTACAGCTTCAAGATTCAGTTGCAAAATTAACAGTTCGGTTTGCTCAGAGGATGAAGTTAAAATACGTTTAGTTTAGAACTAAGTTTAGGGTAGCTGTTATCAGTGTGGATTACTTGCGTCTCACAGCATTAGTTCAGAACTGTCTATTATAACCATGTAACTGTACAACTTATTCTGTGCTATCACACGACTTCCAATAAGCAAAGCTGTACGCAGCAATTGCAGAAGGAGGAAAAACATGACATTACAAAAGAAACCTTCTCAATGTATACCTTTTCAAGAAACAGAAATTTAAAACAGCTCACTCTCTGGGCGATTTTTCTATCTGCTTGATCAGCACATAGTTGTGGCATAGAGTTCAACAGGACATGAACTCCACTGACCGAGTCAGCTCCCCAAAGAGTCAACATGATAAAGCAGTCTTCTCAAATCTAGCATGCTATCTTTCAGAGGGCTGAAACAGAAGTTGCAACAAAAATCTCCTTTACTCATGCAAAAGGCAAAAATGAAGTGGCAGAGGGAAGTACTTTCCCTACTACCACATCCTTAATTCAAACGTACATTTGGAATACGAAGTTCCCAAGGGGGACTAAAGCAGAAGCTCCAAAATCCGTCACAAGAACACCACCACGAAGGACAACTTGGAACTGGCGATGCCCTTTGCACATCAGCTCTGCACTGTTGGCCACGACTTCACTCTGAATGCCCACACACAGAGCTGCCGAGAACATGCAGATTTCTATCTCTTGGAGGGATTTCCAAGACACTTAGCAGAAAGCCACGACCCTACTCTACCCTTGCATCGGGCAGCAAAACTGGCAGGTGCAGAGAAGACAGCTTTCTGAGCTAAGCCCCCTAACCCCATGCAACAGAAGTCCAGGAGGCTGCTCCGCTCCTGCTGATGAGGTCAAGGACCAGAACGGTAAAGGGGAACTAACTATCCTGGACTCACCTCAAGAGTTTGTGCTGTGCATGCATGAAGCTTACGTAGCACATCCAAATCTCCCATTCTGAAAGCTATCCATGAGAAATACCAGAATGGAAAAAGACTAGCAGCTGTGTCTGCTGCAATGAAATCCAGCCTGTCACTTTCCTGCATAACAGCACCACCCAACACACTGGCTTTCTTTGTACAAGAAGAAACACCTTCTTTGAAACTAAGGTTTCTTCTATTTTCTCGCTTATGAATGATGAAGATACTTAATTAATTTTAAAGCTGGCACTCATTAATGTCCCAGTTAACAACACTGCAAAATCCTTCAAAATACTGTTCTATGTATGTTTCCTAAGTGATACTGGAACATGCTAGGAGGAAGTAAAGTAATACTGATCTCCTCCACAATATGCCAAATAAGCAGATTTGATTTGCTTAGAAAGTGCTGATAAGTAAGAACTGCTTAACAGAAATCCTATTTGAGTTCACAGTCACCAAGTGACAACCTAAAATTATTGAGAGAAAAAGGGAAGAATATACTTTTTAATTTTTTAAAAATTTAAAAGACAAACTTGCATTTTCTCTATTTCACACAATAATATAACACTACAGATAGAGACCTAGAGTAAATACTATGACCACGTTTAAACTCCTTTATAAAAAGAAAGACTTTTTGGATTTTTGGTCCTGCAAACTCTGTTTCAAAATGGGAAACAATTATATGTCTAGCTTAACGATAAATGATTTTTCTCAGCTGAAACCTGGAACCAATCTTCTGTCATCAGACTTGCTAAACAAAAGATCATCCAGCTGACTCGCCTGTGGTTTCTGTAGGAAAAAGAGTCACTCTGCAAGTCTGATTCATATCCAGTATGTATTTGTACATTAGATTTGTACATTTCAAACATTTAGACATTTTCAGAAAAGAACACAGTAGCGAGGTCACAAACATCTGAATTCCTCTTAAAATAATTTAGAAATGTCAGTGCTGAGCAATAGATGTGCTCTCGTGTGCAAAGAAGTAAAAACGCATACTTGAACCCAAGATTCTCCAGTTCCTGAACTGTTATCTCCAAGAGAGTAAACCTCTAGAGTACATCTCCACATGACACATTTATCTAAAGTGGCTGCACACATATAATGATGGCTTTTGTTTAGTGATCATGGTCATTTTGAGTTTGTTTAAATATTGCAGCCGAATGCTTATAAACTAATCCCAGAACATTTTGAAATGCTTCAAAGCTTTTAGCAGGGGAACCTCTTGCATAGGCTTTGTAGATGAAGCTGACCACAGTTCACTGGAACCAGCCAGCTCAGATAAGTAAGATGAAAGCAGACATTTCCTGAAAATATCTTGAAAGCTTTCCATTAGACTGTACCAGGGGTATACACTAAAAACAGCAAGTGCCCATGCTTGTATAGCAACCCATCTTCCCAGTGCTTTCTCCATTATTTCGTATTTGTATGTATTTATCTGCTTCATTTGGTATCTTGCAAAGTTCTTTGGGGGGGAAAAGATGCAACTTCTGTATTCTAGTTTACAGCACATTATATAGCAGCGATTACTATAACAAAAAATTCTGCTTAACCTACTAAATGTTGCAACACGAAGACAGAGAAATCTACCACTGCCAAAATTATTACAAATTACAAGTAAGTAAGAAATTTGGTCGAGAGATCATTTTAAAAAGTCACCCACTCCATGACAGGCATGAATGCAATTATTTGAACATAATTCTCTGTCTGTCAGAGTGTACTCTAATAAGGTCGATACAGCATTGCTGAATGTGCTGGTCTTAAAGATAGGAGTGCCTCAGGCTAGATTTTCAATAAAGGCTGAGACTGGCTGTTCATATTTTATACAATAATTTGATTGAATAAATCCAGCTGTTCACTAGGAACAGGAAACACACCACTGTTGTGATCCCTAACATTTTATATTTCCAGAAAGACAGTCACACTGTCTAGTTTCAGGCACTTTATTTCAGAGCAATTAATTAGAAGGCCAGGTTTCTTTAATAGTCAGTAGACTTAAGGGCACATAAGTACTTTTAATAGCTTCTTGAGGACCAGAAGACTATAAAGGGAGTGTAGGTCTATTTTAAGCACCAAAATCAGGTGTTGCGACTATCCAACATTCTGTATCCTATGAAGAGTTAATACGCACACTCCACTGAAGAAAGGGTAGCATTATCATAACATAATAGAAAGTATTAAGCAGTGATGACACTTGAATTCAATACAGCGGTAACGATAATAGCTATTCTGCCCAGCAGCGTATCGTGAAAAGGGTCGGGGCACTCTGAAAGTGCACTGTGAAGCTAGGTACGCCGTTTGAGTCCTCAGCACACCCCAGCCGTATGCGAGAAGGATGTGGTGAGCCACAATATCGATGCACAAAATGGGGTGCAAGCAAAGTCCAACAGTTGCTACTTTAAACAAAATAACCCTGTCCCCTTCCAAACAAAACAAAAAATACTTGAGGTCTTAGTAGTTTCTTTTGAGGTATACTCTGAAATCCCACACTTACTCTGCCTTCTGTAGTCTCTGTTCTTATACCTCCTGCATGCCAGAGTACCTGTAATATGGTCTTTCATCCTCCTGGAAAGAAGTAGTATTATCCTCTTCCAGGGTGTTGTTTGTGCTACGTCCCTGTTTAGTGTTTGGACTTAAAGCGGCCATCCTGTGTCCAGGACCAGGTCAAGACCTGTGAATACATATTCTGAAAACATTCTCCTCTTTCAGTGACAGAAGCTGGTAAAGAGCCACTGTGATTGAGGACCCATACAACTCAGCAACCTAAATGACATTACACGTGCTGCTATACATCTCTCAGTATAGCTAAGGGGAAGCCAGAGAAGACTTAATAGACTGCAATTCTTTTTATGAGCAATATTAGCAAGATACGAAAGATTCCTCGGCAGACTGCAGGAGGCGAGAAAGGGCCACCATGTGAGGACCTGTCTGCACGGGTTTGCCCAGGTCCTCAGCAGCCTTTCCCTGGACACTTCTGGCTTCCACTAAATACTCAAGTTTGATTAGAATTCACAAATAATTAAATGTTCTGTTTCGATCTTTCCAGAAATGATGGAGCATTCATAATTTTCTTAGAGCAATCCTAACACTCATTCTACCCCATCTACATGCTTCCACATCCTCTCCTAAGAGGGAGCTGAGAGACGTTGTTCAAAATCACGAGCCTGCAAGAACCCTACAATGAGCTGAAGTCAACAGGAGTTTTAGTCACGATTTCACTAGAATAATATGAGAAATAAAATCTCCTCTATTTTAGCATCAAATATAATTAATTTGTTTAGGGGTGGACCCTTAGAAAGCAAAAGTAAAGAGAGACGTGGTTCTCTGCTTCTGCTGCTCGCTACCAAGACTGCCTGCCCCTTGTATAACATTTTAAAGCAATTGTAAAACAGTCATTAGATATGTAAACATTTAGAGCTCATCCTATGCGGAGAGACCGGCAATACATTTTAACTTCTGACCAAAAGCCACCATTTCCTTAAATGTACAGAAACTACTTGAAAAATTCATAAGATCTGTTTCACAAATTACCAATTCAACCATAAGAATATATAGTAAAAATGACAAAAGATTTGTTCTTATAGTTGATAAAAAATTTATGCCAAGGCATTCAAGTAAAGTTACTTTCTGTGTTCTGATTTAATGAATCATTTGAGCGGTATCTGGCTAGGTGACACAGATGTAAGGCTCGCTGAAGCCTGCTCTAATGCCTGCTGGTATAGTCTTCCTTGGGACAGTAAAGCCAGAACAATGTGTCAGACTGAAGTAATATCAAGGAAAGTAAGTGGAGTACTGGGGATGCTATGAGGTTGGCCCACAACACTTTGTGACCTGTGCATGTCTGTAAGTATTTCTCTGTCCTACAGGCTCCAGTGACCCAGGAAGCCCAAAAGCAGCAGCAGCAGTGCAGTAACGAACAGTCTCTGGAATAAGATTTTTGCAATCTTGTAATTCAAGCTGAAACACACACAAAGATTGCTTGATGGTTTAACCCTACTGAAAGGCGGGGCCTGACGCTGTGTGAAACCACCAGTGATTTCTTAAAAGGTGAACTGATGTTAAATGTTTAATATGAATTCGTGAGAGAACCATCTGTTTCACACACTGCGAAGTTTGTATCTTTAACTTCAGAAATGTACGTGAAGTTGGAAAATATAAATCAAGGAAGTTACTTGATGCATATGACTACAGTTTTTATAAATCATGCCTCTGTGTAGAAGTTTACTGAAAGACACTGTAATAAAATCAGACTTCCCATTAAGGAAACCCTTGGAAAGAATTTAATTCTACAGTAAGCAGAACAAAGCTAAGGAAGACTGTAGGCACTGTAGTATCATAATGTTAAGCACTGAAGCTAATCCTCGTAAAAATAAAATACTGGGTCCCAGTATTCCTTTCAGAAAAATTTAGGAGTTGTTTAAAAAAGCTTTCTCCTATCAAAGAAGTTTGCTAGAATATTCAAACAAACATATTTAGAAGCACACCACAGCTTTATGGAAATTATTTGACTCTAATTGTGAAAACAAAATTTTTTAAAAATTTAGAAGTAAAATGAGAAATGAAAAGTGTACCAGTTGTGACAGATCCAAGTAATACAATACACATGACATTTTGTCCTACTGTTAGAGAAGGGAATAATGTCTGTCAGCAGCAGCCCTCTTTACAAATCCCTAAAGCTTCACTTTTATTTTCTTAAAATAACATTAAATTGTCCATTGTTAACATGTTGTTGCAAGTGGGACAATCCCGTTTTGTCAAGAGAATATAGTTCATTTGCATGAAAAAAAATAACTCTGCTGATTCCCCAGTTAAAGAAATCTTTACCTCCATTTATCTGAAAATTAAATCTCATCTTGATAGGCAACTTAAGACTGTTGTGTATTAGAATATTTGACATTAAAGGGTACTTACACAGATAACAAAACAATAGCAATTAGAGTCCATTCAGGCATTTTGTGAATAATATTTCTGTTTGTTAACCTGAAAAAATAATAAAAAAAAACATCAGAACATTTCAGAGTGAAAGTAAACAGATTTTAACTGCTGAATTTTGATTTTGGTCTACCATTAACACACTTAATACACTGAGTTACAACATAGCAATTACAGCTACCTCTGGGCAATTCACCAACTTTTAGGCTTCTCTCTGATCTTACCCTGTAATGGAGGAATTGCAGAATTCCAAATACGTATCCTTTTTCTATATGAAAGCGGGATGGGGAAGACTGAAAAGCAGCTAATTCTTTGACTTGGCTTGCAAACAGGCCTGGCTGCTTTGCGGGCCTGGCTCTCGCTCATACCCACTGGGAAATTCTCCAGAACTGCACATGCGTTTCTGAAAAGCTGGGCCTTCCTACACTCTGCTTCTCTGCTGTTGGCTTCAGATCCAGATTTGCTGCAAAATCTAATGTTGTGGAAACAGACTGGTTTTTATAAGATACCGAAGGCAATGCTCTGATGATTCGTGTTTTTAAAATGGAAACCCAGAACTCTAACTTATGCAATGGGAGCCAGTGCAGATGGAAGAGGAAGAAAATGAGGTGTGAATCAAGAACCCCACGGGTGCTCAACAAAAGCGCTGCTGCGTTTTATACCTGCTGCCCCATTTAGCTGAACTTTATAATACAACAGATCTGCTTTAAGTCAAATGTTAATCTGACTTAAATTCAGAAGTGAACTGCTATGGCTGAATTTAGGCATGACCCATGGTGTTGAAGACAAGCAATTTCATGGAAAAGTCCCAGCTAAAAAGAAAGCTGTGGCTGTGCAGGGACCCAAAAAGGCTAGCGGAATTAATTTTGTTCAGACAGATGGCGCCATCCAACAGAAATACTGAGGGGCGAGTGCCTCCCTATGTTTGCTTCCTTCTTGCTCTCAGCTTCCCTTCTATGCAGCCTTGTATAAATCCAAACCCAGAATGAAGCTACCCTGTCATTCACACCCACTTCTGCAGTCACTGGTGAAGATGGGAGGCTGCTTAAAATGAAATAACTAGCAACAAATTCAAATCCAGGGTTTTCTTCCCTAGTAAGTTGTTTTTGGTTTTTTTATTTTTAAGTTCTTTGGGCAAGTATATAGGTACCCCTAAGGAGTGTTACAGAGTGGAAAAATAAAAGTATTTGTACTTGTCACTGTTAAAATTCAAGTTCTGCTAACTAATTCCCCAAAATTATATTCAAAATGGTCATTAAAAATGCAGTTATAAGACGTTTTACAGAATCATTTGGCCTTTCCCTATTTCATAAAGATATTAAAAACTAATAATATATATATTTAAGGATAGTAATGATTAAAGCAATATTATCCTATTTTTCTCCCCAAATCTTCCAAGCAAAGTAAGATTTTGAAGCAGTGACTACTTAAATAGTGTCTCAACAGCCTGAGTTCTGTTAAATGATGAAAGAAAAAGCAATGTTTTATACCACACGTACAGGAATTGTCATTTCAAACTAGAACCAATAGTTCTGGCAAATACAGGTTATTTTTGTTATTGAAAGATGGACATTTCCCAATTGCTATTTGAAATAGCTAATGGTGTTAACTGGCAACAAAGCTTGTATCTGGTAAACTGTTAGGTTTTTCTGGCTATAGAACAAGAGGCAAAACAAAGGCTGAACATCTTGACTCAATACCGACAGTGATAAACACTATCAAGAAATGCCTGATGGAATCATCTTGACAAGCAATTCATATGTAACATTCCAGTTAATCTGCTATGATGAGACACAATGGAAGAGACAGCTCCAAGCCACCTGGGAAAACTCTGTCAAATAGAGAAAGCAGCTTTATTTCAATGCTCTACAAGGAGGTATTATTGATTGGAGCACAGGAAGGTGTCATTCTTGTACACAAACTAAGAGATGCAGTTATTTGTGTCAATTGACTCTTATTCAATGTTAGTATTGATTGGCAAGGTCTGAACACTAGTCATTGCCATCAATATGCTATTTATGAAGGAGGTAGTCAAAAGACACACATAACCAGCAGGATACGGCAATATGGATGTACTACTGTCACTGGCCTGGATGAAGAGTCAGGTCAGGCTTCCACAACGAGCAACCTTTCAGTACAACACCTGTCCTAAAGCACTTGTGCAGCTGAAAAAAACCCACATTTCAGGCAGATCAGACTAAAGCTAGCAACCTACAGGTGTGAAGCCTTAAATAATAAGGAGCAGTGGAAGGGCAGTCACTTTCAAAAACAAGCTGTGTGTCAACACCAAGGCCTCTGAAGAGCAAAGCTTTCAGAAAACAGGGAAGTGCAAGTCCTCTTTAAAAATGGTTCATTAATTCTTTGTCTTGCCTCTAGCCAAAACAGTTACTTCAGAACAATCCAGGAAAGAGAAGTCACTAGATTTCTGTCATAAACACATGATGTGGAAACATTCAAACTCTGCAGAACTTGGTGTACATGATGATTTTTGCAGTGAAGTATTTTCTATTAAAGAGTTTGGCTAAATTCTCCCTCGCCTACCCAAGGAAAGAAAACGATACGCAATTTTTCAAAACAGAACGTCTCTACTTTCATTGCCTCTGTAGGGCAGGATAGGTAAGCCAAGAAGGCTGGATGATCCCAAATAGCTGTGCGGGTGGCTTAGTTGCTAGTTTTTTGGTGTTGTGGTTCACCCCAGCAAGATGCAACACAGCTGGACTTGACTGCTGCCATCATCCGGCAGGCAGCAGGACCCATGCAGCAGTTTTAATTCTCTATGAAGGAGCTCAGACTGAGTGGAAACTGACAGGATTAAGGACCAAAGAGTAAGATGCATAAAAAATCCATCCCAGGTGACCTCCCAATAACTGACTAGTGCCCAGCTGGCAACGAAGATGGACTCCAATATGGAAGTTACAGGAATACAGGGGAGTCCAAGGTTACTGTCCAGCAACCAAGTAACCAGTAACAGAAAAAGTAAACCCAAAAATGACAGAAAAAGAGCATACACAGTTAGTTATACTTCTTTTCCTTTAGTTGTCTTCCCATTTAATTACCAATAGCTGCAGAACTCCATTAGCAAAGGATGGCCTGATTTGTAAACAGTGGCGGCAGATTTAAGCAGATGCCTAAGTGCCTTGTGCAAGAACTTGAACGGGGACCACAAACTTGAAGTTATAGGGAAGAAGCTTAGGACTGCAGGAGCTCACCACCCTCTCCTCAGCACGATTAAATTTCCTGGGATTTCTAGGAAACTATTTGATAACAGGAATGGTGTCCAATGGGGAATGGCAGATGGACACCAGGAGTGTTATGCTAAAGAGTTACCCCCTAACAGGCCTCTAGCATCAGATACAATGAACAAGATGCAAGAAGATGTAGTTGGTTAATAGAAAACGATCTTTTTAAAGTATAGTTTTCTTTATACCGATTTATAACTTATAGTCTTGAGTGTTATTTCCTTTTCTAGAAGTGTGTTTATTCTTACAATAAGAATATATTTGCCATCTATGAGCTCAATTTTTAACATGCTACTATGAATTTGACTAATAGGCGGTAGCAATGAGTAGTATATGTACATTTGGTGAAAAAACATTCTTTCAAACAGGTCCATGCTTGTTGTCTTTCAGTGTTACCCAGTATGCCTGTGTTCTTACACTGGGAGAAAAAGGAAAAAAATGTGCCCCAGATGGAGAAGATTTTCTTTATTTCTTTTTCTTTAGTTTTACAATTTATCTGTGTTGCAAAGTGATGTCATCAGCATCTTTGCAAATGAAGCAGCCTTTTTGTTCACACATCCAGATTCCCGGGTGTAGGCATATGTAACTTCAGTTCAAGAACCTAATTTGTTAGTTTGGCTGTTCGCCTATTCTGTAAGGCAGCAAGCTGACTTCATGGGATTAGGAGATAAAGTTGTGACTTTAGGGGACGTCAGCTATCTATAATTTTTCCAAAACTTGCACTAAGATGAGCGAAGTTTAACTAACCCAGGTCAGCACAGGCAAATACTACAGTATAGACTGTATTTCTTCAGGCTTCAACTAGATCAATTCAACCATAAAAGACATGTCCTCTATCCCCTGAAAAAGAGCAACATATTTATGTACTATAGTATAATTTAGTTTGATGACAACCAGCAAAAATGAGCTACTATTATAACTTCAGGCTCTCTTCAAGAGAAGCTCATTTACTTGAAAAAGGGTCATTCACATTCACTTTAACATTTCCACACAGAATCTTGTCTATGACAAAGCGTTGCTGATTAACTTGACCTAAAATTCCACTTAACAAGGGTCATAGGTAAAAGCCTACTAATGAATGTATACACCAGGTAACACACACTCACAATACATATTTAAAAGCTAAAATATTGTCTTGGAAAAGAGGTAAGACAATGCTGTAACAAAAAGCCTTGAACACATCTTTAGGGAACAACTGTATCATATTCACTAAGTTCAATAAGTTCCAAAAAAGGAATTAAAATACTTGCAACTGTAAGATGCAGACAAAATTATATTTTCAATGTGCAATACTACGCTTTAAAAAACCAACCACACATTCACAAACATAATCATTTAGCCTCGATTTATACATAAATAGCTAATTTTCTCTTGATCTTTTAACAAAGTGCCCTTACACACTCTGGAGAATTGCTTGACATCTCAGTTTTCCTAACAAAAGCTTACAGGCACTGAGGGACTTTATTTGGGAAGAGCTCTAACCATTCTAAAATGTCTCTTGAGATCCCTCTAGTGCGTTTCCCAGCAGTGGTGATTGAATAAAATGCTGCCCAAAGGAGGCTGAACTGCAAGTGTTCCTTTAAAAACCAATGGAGCTGAAAATTGTTGTTGCTTAGTTCACTACATGCTCTTTTACCCTTCCTCAGTTAAGCTCTACTACAGCCATGTGTTTTGTCTCCTGCCCTCTCTGGCAAGTTCTTCAGCCTGAAATACTTCCAGTACAAAAAGCAGGAAAGAGCACTAGCATTTGTTGGTGCTCTCTCCATAGTCATTAAGCATTTTAACCACATGAACAAAGAAAGTAACATTTACATTTCTATACCCTGCAAACATAAATACCATTTAAAATTTATCCCAAGTCCCCTCTGCCCAAGCATTCAACCTAAAATCAGAGAGACCATCCATATTAAGTAAATTTAAACCTATGTACAGAACTGGAGATTCCAACCTATGCCTTCATCTTAATATCCATGAGCTAGTTTTTGCGTATAAACAGACCCTTCTGTGTCAGAAATGCAAGAAGGAGAAAGGGCCCAAAGGTTTTTATTGCTTCCCTATTTCCTGTATTTTTCTAAGCAAATTATCTGGAATCTTCACAGCAAGAGAGCCCCAAGAACTTGCTACCATTACCTTCAACTTGCTTCCTAACAAAAAACCACTTAAAAATAAACTTCTGATCTGAGGGATCAGAAATTGATCAGGGAGACTTAAAATATGATAAATTATTGCTACGTGAGCCGGGTATTGGGATCAAAGTCCAAATTAATTAGATTCGGTTCCATTCTGTAAATCCACAGGTGTGTATATACATGTAAATTTTTAGAAGTCCATTTTGGCTTCAAGGCCTCTTTGCTATAAACCACTTTTAAAACTTCATATTCAGGCCCCATTTTTTACTTTGAATAGCAAAAATGATTTAAAATAGAAGTTCTAGTTTTGAGAACCTCCAGGACTTCTTATATAATCAATCATACAGGAATAGATTGAAAGAGACCAAATGTAGTTTTTCCAGTTCTATCATTCCATAAGCTAAAGTGACTATGAAGCATTTATACTGCAGAGCAACAAAACTGTTTTAAGACACAAAGATCTTATTCAAATAGTAGGTATACATATACAGTAAATACACGCTGCTCCAGTATACCAAAGATATCTTCCCTGGTTTCAGTGTTGTTAAAATAAAAGGTCAATCACAACTTAAAAGACTGCAATTACAGAATCAAGTTCAAACACTAACAATTCTTTTAAAGAAAAGAGATTATGTGCAGAGTCATCAGAAAGGAAGAGAGTATCTTCCATCGTAAGAAATCTTTGCATATAGAGATCTGTGTTTTAGTGGTGTCCTTCCAGACACCAGATAAATCATATGGAATCAGGGAGAGCTGTGTTTCTGTTCACCACAGCTTAGATTCCTTGTGGCAAACACCACATGAATGAGTTCTGGAAAATTTATATGTAAACCTCATGAAGGTTGGGGATGGAGGGGGGAAGTTTCAAGAGTGAAAACATACAGAGCTAGCAACTGTTGTTGCTCCTTTTCCTGACAACACTTCAAGATGATCTAGGTCCAAGTTATGAGAGTCATGTCCCAAAGAAAACCTAAAAATGTTCAGAGAAGTTATCACCATTTTGTTTTGCCTCCTTTATCCCGCTGTATCCAAATACTGTCTTTAGTGCTTCTGACTGTGATAAACCGTCCACTAGATCTGTGGTGATAAAATGTCCACTAGATCTACTTCCCCTTGAAATCAGGAACAAGACACGACAAACTGGACCTTCTTTCTGGCTCTAGAAGTTAGTGGAAACAATTATTAATCACATTAAAACCATTTAGCCTGGCTGTAGGGAGCCAAAGCAAAAGAAAGCTACAGATCTCAGAAATTCATGCTTAATAGGAGGTGACGAGGTAGCAGAACCTTTAAAAGACTCACCATCATCCTCCAGAGACCACTGGCCTAGATTTTAAAAATCTACAAATACTCCTGGTGACCTAGCCACTGTCAGGAGCACGGAAAGGGTTGACTTGTTAGTCCACAGGGAATGTGACATTACCTACATGAACACACAGCTAGAAAAGGGCAAATCTGCAATGGGGCCCTCTCTGTGCCCAAATCACAAATCATTCAACAGCATGTTTAATTAATCAACCAAGAAAAATCTCTAAATAAAGACCAATACTCACCGGAAAGTTTTTACAAGACTTTTTAGCTCTGTGTAAACATCACCTGGAGTAACCTGAAGAGGGCCCAAGGCTGCAGGTAACCTAGAAGGCAAAAGACACCCGTCAATATACATTTTCCTCTCTTTCTCCTTTCTTCTCAAGTAGAACTTCCACCAAATCTCATGAAAGTTAATGAAAAAAAAGAGAGGTTGACCAAAAAAAAGAGAGGTTGATGAAAAAAAAGAGAGGTTGACTTTTGTGCAGCAGATCAGGCCTGCAGTTTACATTTCAGATTCCTCTGAGTGGTGTTTGGGCAACACCTTCACAACAGCTTGTTTTAAAAATAAGAAGCTCTAGTTCTGTATGAACGTGAAGAAATTAGGTATAGTTTTACATGCACACTCTTACTAACTTCACATTTCAGTCCTGACAAGTCATTGTTACCAAAAAATCAAAGCCTTTACAGTATGAGGATTAGAATTCCAGGCTTCATAAAGGTTTCAAGTATTTATATTTACTCGGTTCAAAAGTAACAATACAAGAGGAAACTGCATGTCTAAATGAGGTTTGCACAAAGAAATCTGCTAACATCAGACTCATAGAAACAGAAATAACATTCCACTGTAAGCCTGATAGTCGGAATCAAGATGATAGTAGGGTAATCAGAAAATGTCAACAGAAAGAACGAGACAGATTGCCTCCCTACTTGACTGTATTTAAAAATTGATACAGCACTCAACAAACCACACATACTGTTTAACTAGCTGTTGGTATCCCCAAATGCTGGAAATAATATGCATTGGTTTTCCATATTTAGGAAATTTTGCCTCTATTTACTTGTTTAATGGCGATTATCCTCATGCATTTGAATATCCAGTTATTTACATTTATATGTGCATGGTGCATCAATATTGCTGGAAGAATGCACAGAAACTGAACACAGGACTCTTATGATGCTGGGCATATTTGTATTCCCACTGACTTCTTCTGAACACACTAAGAAATCATTGTTTTATCACAACAAAAATTGTCCGTCCTACTTGAGTGTGACAGGACTACTGCATCACCTCGTGAAATTTAAAGAGACCAACTAAAAAAGGGGATAGTCAAGAATAAAGCGTTCAAAGAAGCTAAGAAAAAAACCCCCATTCTGTCTTTCTTATCCTTTATTTATGGAGCACCAGACTTTTAAGTTCAACAGAAACTCTCCTAGAAGATGAAAATGACGACAAACTCGTGGAAAATTTTGAAGGAACAGAGAATTTGCTTTACCATACAGTAGTAGTCCTTGGAATCTATGTGACATTGACAATTAGGGGAAGATCAGAGACAGCCACCTTTCTCGCAACATGGTTTCATTCCACATTTGTGGCCTGCCCACAGTTGTTGCAGGTAGACAGAAACAGAACAGATTTTTTGGGGGTTTTCGGGGGGGAGTTTTGGTTGGGGTTTTTTGTAGTGTAAAAAAAACCAAACACCAAAACTTCTGTAAAATCTAGTTTGGCTAGCTAACACAAACTACAACCACAGAAAACCAAAATACCCCTAACAAAAGCACCACAATCACGGCCTTCCAACACTCATTTATCTGCATTACATTGACAACAGGAATATTTTCAAACTCCTCTCGACTCTGACAATTTAATAATTTTAACAGCTACAGCAGAAATGCCTTAACCTCTTTTCTGGGACTCTAAAGCCCTTTCATGTACATGAAGAAGGTCTGATGTTTGGAATGTTTTAAGACTCAACTCTGAGGGCCTTTAATGGTTGCAGCTAGAGGCATACTGGTACCAGCCATCCAAACATCAACTAGAAACTCTTTTAGCAAGACCGTTGCTTAAACTATTAAAAGGTTTGAAAACACCACTTACTTCTGTGTAATTTGTTTACCAGTAACAGTATGCTTAATGTACAGGACAAATATTTGCACTCCTCCCAATCAACTTAAAGTTTTTCTTAAAGTTTTTCTGTTTATACTTGAAGAGCTGGTACACACAGCTATTTAAGTATTTCATATTTTATGTCCAGCAGAATTTGCTTTTAAACAACATACAAGAATCTAAACAGTTCAGATTATTTCCAGATAACGGAGGGAAAGGAGGATAATAAAGGGCTTGCTGTGAACTTTTTTCTTTTTTCAAGCACATATTCTCATTTTAAGCTCCATGTGTTATACCAACACTTAGACCCAAAAACCACATAGACTTCCAGTGTAATGGCACAATTGTGTTGACTTTCGCCAACTACTTAGGAGCGGGAACATGCTGTCATGCCAGCCTGGAATGCTGTCAACTACAATGCTTGTAGGAAGGGACAGCTTTCTTCTAGAGAACACCTTAGTAGTGAGATTTTGACATCTACCTCAGCAGGCTGTGCAAACTGACATCTGCAACTGTACCGCAGATGACCGCCTCAGAAATAAATAAGTTCTTTAGGGCAATAATGGGTTTAAGTTATGACTAAGGCCAGAACGTCCCTGCACAGTGTGTTTGTTTCTTAAAATGATGATGAATGAGCACCAACTTCAGCTTGACATTTACCAAAGTAAAGGATACTTACACTTTTCTCAGTTTTTCAAGGACGATTCGCTTTCTAATCTGCATTTGTGCATTCGAATCAACAAGTGGGAAGGTGAGATCTTCCTGTTGATCACCCTGTATTAGACAAACAACAGCTATAACCTAGTATTTAATTAAAGTCAATGCATCAAATTAGTCAGAGCTTATCAAGAAACATTTAAACATAAGAAAACACTTATTTCTGAATAGAAAAATACCCCTAACCAGTAGTTTCTTAATGGACAGAAGTTGATTTAATCTGACCCAACATACAGTGTGCAGCTAACCTATTTTTCCCCTTCCCTACGCTACATACTTTAATTCAACTAATGGTAAATTCCTTCAAAACTTAAGCCAGAGTAAACTTTTTCTAAGCAGCAATGTAATAGCTTTGTTTTACAAGCAGCATTATGAAAATTAAACCCTCTGATGCTAATATCACACCTGAACTTCAAAAGCAAAAGCAATTTCACATTCCATTACAAACTGTACAACCCACCTAGGCTAGTCAGCATACTCTTTTTACAGTAGTGACAAGATGACCCGGCTGCTGTCAACTGGTTTGTCTGACCTGGAAGGGGTAAAACCTCAGACCACTCTATTCCTTGCAGTCTACAAATCCTCCCGAGGTCTTTTCCCAAATTGTATAGACTGCAGCAACATAGCCAAAGAAATCAGTAGGTTCCAACTCAGAGAATTTTAACACTAACTAATACCAGAGATCTAGTCTTACTCAAGAGAAGAAAGAAATCTAATCTCAAGTATACCCTGTCATGAATAAAAGGCAAAAAATCATTAAATAAAAATTTTATGTAATGAATCAAGGGGAGAGGGAAAAAAAAAACCAAACATGTTCTCCCCTCACCCAAAGCTTACTCTGTTTTTGGTAGACAGATTGCTTCACCTAAGTAAACCTTCCTTACCTTCATGCTTCACAAACTGAAAGACATCTAACAGAACCGAATACATCCCAAACATCATACAAACTCATTCTTACCATCCTAAAATACGATTCCTCAACCTTATGGGATCGTTGTGAATCTATCCAACCTTCCTTTTACTATTTTACATTAACAGCTTGATGTTACCTTGGCCATACCCACTTCTGATGACAGAAGCAAAGAGCCTGTAATAATTCTTTGAAGGCAGGCTTCATACGGCCTTCACACTATTCCACGTGACACTTACTTTGTCTTTGCTTGGATGTTCCTCTGCTTCTGCATGTGTCAACGCCTCTTCAGCCAAAATGCACTTTCCTTTATAGAACTCTTTTACTCGGAGCTCTAGGAACTCTGTTTCTTCTTTTAACTTTTCATAACTAGGCACGGGCTTAACTATTCCCCCTGGGCTTGTGAAAGGTAAAGAATAGTTCAAACTGTTTTCAGACTCTCCTACAGCGACAGCATTGAGATCATCAGCTGCATCTAAGTCATCCTCATCAAGTTCTTCATTCTCCTGGTCGGCAGATGATACGCATTCTGATGAGCATAAAGAAGTGTAGTTTGGGCCATAGAGAAATTTTAAAGTTTCCTCAGTTCTCCATTCTATAAGTGTTTGCTTAAGCACTTCTAATAAACTGCCTTTGGAATTAGCTGGATCCCTCAGTTCAGGTTTTTTATATTCTTTTGAGTTAGCTAGTGTTCTTTTAAGATGTTCTGCCCCTCTTTTGCTCACACCTAGAAAAACTATCTGTGCACCACTACAGGTGTTTTTGTAGTTTTCTGAAGTGCTTGGTTTTCCTAGTGTAGTACTATTTGAAGGTGTTGCAGTTATTTTATTATGAACAGAGTGAGCATTCGTTGCTTCTTGAGCATCTAATTTACAATTAGATAGTCGTTCAGTGGCTTCTGCCACATCTGAATCTTCAGTTTTAGGGCTGGAATAGACTTTCTGAGCATGCTTCTTTTTGAGGATGCTGTTTCTGTGCAATTGCTGTGCAAAACCAGCTGAACTTGACTGACTTCCTGGTAGAACAGAAGAAACAAATTCTTGTTCATTGTCACTACTGCTGTCACTGGTTGTGTCATGAGAACCAGATTCACATCTATTTGACGATATCCTAGGATTTTCAATGTCAGAAGCTTTAATTGCTTCATCACATAGTTTCACCTCTTCTCCAGACTGTCCACTGTAACGGAAAACACAAGCTATCAATGAAATAAGAAATGGGTGTTACTTGTAATAGCTTTTCATTCTTGTGTAAGAAAGATAAATAAAGCATTTTTCCCTTATAATAGAAGTGTACTTTGTTTTGATTTAAGAATCATGGCTGCTCTTCTAACGGTCTTCTTGAACTCAAAGAGTTCTAATGTTCTGTGATGAAGATGACAAATACAGACACTACTACGTATGTGTATTCTCAGTTGCTTATTAGCAGTTAGAAAAGAATAGTACACAAGGTATTATTAAAAACAACAGAATAACGTCAGAGTTAGCATGATGAATACTGCAATTTTAAAATAAAGATAGGCACCTTAACACATATACGAATATAATACCCTAAAATCAGGGTGACAGCAGAGCTGTTTTTAGCACATGTAAGTTTGCCACCTAATGGCCATGTGTTGCAAAAGAAAACAAAAAGTCATAATACACAGCAAGGTACAGAAAGATGACAGAATAGCGTGATTTCATTTTGGCCGATAGAAATGTTTTAGATTAAGCAGTACAGAAGCTTTCATCACATATAATTGGTACCATTTTCTTTACAAAGAATAGATGGTATAAAATATGCAAAGTACAAACACTGTATTTGTTTCAGATTTCAGCAGACTCAATTAAGACATACAGGCCAAGAGCAGCTGTACACTAAATCACACTGATCAAACATGCCAGTTTAGAATCACAAAGGAAAAAACTAAACAAGACAAATAATCCTTTGTGTAGGTTCTAATAAGGCCTTGTCTATAACACAGGAAATCAATGATCCCCTTTCACCTGATGTGATGCTAATATGTCTAACTAAGTGCACGTAACAAAAAAAATTACTGTTCAGTGTACCTCTGTCCCTTCTTCAGCAGCTCTATATCTGGTGGCCTGCAAAAAGAAGATACAGAATGAAGATTTTCCTGCTAAATCCATGCTCTTGAAATACATATTAAGACATAAAATACACAGTTGAGGTTGGAAGGGACATCTGAGAATCTTCTAGTCAAACACTATCTGCTCAAACCAGGGTTAGTGAGAACCTGTTCATAGAGCATGACTCACATGCCTGCAGCACAATGCTATTATGTTGAACAACATTTAATAAAATCAGCAAGTCACACCAACATTAGTCAGAAAGGACCTCTGGAGATCTCTAGTCTGACCTCCTGCTTGTCGTGCAATTGTCACCAGCACTAGATTAGGTCAGCCACAAATTCATGAAGTTTAAGTCTTGAAAATCTCCAAAGATGGAGATTTCAAAACATCGCTCACTATCCCGTTTCATTCCACCACAACCTTAGTGCAATTTTTTTCCCAATGTCCAAACTGAACCACCCATGCGATAATTTGTGGCCATCACCCCTGGTTAAGTCTTCTGCCATCAATTGAGAATAGTTTGGCTCTGTAATGTTTGTAACTGTCTTTTCAAGTGGTTGTAGACTGCTTTCAGATCACCCTTTGGTCTCCTCTTCAAGAAAGTAAAGTGCCAAGATCCTCACAGGTCACGAAGTTCCCATAGTAAAAATAAACCCATCGCATTTATAGGAAAATGCTCTGAATTAATGCAAAAAAACATGAATATTCAGGATATCTTTACTGTCTTAAACTTTTACTTTGCTAAAACTTAGGCTATCAAGTTATACTGCTTCAAGATAATGGAGTTCAAAGGTTTCCAGAAACTCTAAGAACCATAACTAAACAAACTCTGATGGGTTTCTTTCCAAAGCTCTACCTGCAGTTGATCTGCTTCAATTCAATTATGAGGCAGTGTCACAATACTATTCATTTTATCCAATGTTAAATGTTGAAATCCCAACCCACCTGTCCTGTGAATGAATGAAAGAAAGCCTTTTAAGCATGCACTAACATCTCTCAGACAGTATAAAAAAACCCCATAGGTTTAAAAAGATGAAAGCTGCACCATTCATATGAATTAATTGAGTTTGGAAACTAAAGGTGATACCATACAATGATTTGAATTATTAACTCCATATAACTCTTCTTCAGAGTTTGCAGCGGAGGTTGTAGTCATTTCTGTCAACAGAATTTCAGATATTCTAATGTGTAAGTGTTTACCAGTTTGTGCACATGTAGATAGTTGGGCAAACAGACATACCTGGCCATGAACTATCTGGGGGTTTGTTTTTTGAAAATACTGCCTCCTCACCACCACACAGCATAAATAATTAACTACGTCAGGTGTATCAGAACTATACGCTTTCGGTGTTAGGAATAGAGGGAGATTTTAGAAATACTTTCTTTAAAGACAGCAAAACAAGAGCACAAAAATACTGGTCAATTTACTTAAACATTTAATGAAGAGACTAGTTTTACCTACTAGAATGCCTCAGATGTGATCAGGGTGCTCTAAACCTCTTCTCTCATTGATCAGATATTTCATATGACTGATCCGAACTGTGAAATTAAGCTCACACATATAATTTCAGCTAGCTTATTTTGTGGAGAACCAGGAAACTATGAGAAGCAGTGTCTTGGAGAATGAAAGCTGAATAAATTCACCTGAACAGTCTCCAGGCAAGTATTTATTGTAAAACAGTGACACCCATTGGTTCAATCCATTATTTGCAAGCCTATGTTTCCTAAGTGAGGAACATGGGCTGCATCACACTGCTCCAAAAATGTGTATTGCAGTAACAGCAGGAAACGGGCATTCTGAAATTTTATTCAGTTTTAGCCAGGATAGAGAACCTCTTCATATTATAGTCTGCTTTCAGGTGCAAGCATTCACAGTCTAACCTTAAGACCAATGCCAAGTGCCATGCTAAAACTAGAAAATATTTTTTAACAGGGTAAGATGAATTCAGCCTGTACATTATATAGTTTGTAAAAATCCAATCCTAATAAGTACATTTTAAAATTAATAGGAGTTGACTCTTTATGGGTAGTCTGCCCTGTAAACTAACACGGTCATGTCTACTGCACATCCTGAGCAGTACTGCATCGTGTCAATTATTGTGATCAATATGACAACAACACTTTTAAAACAAACACCATGCTAAGCTAACATGTTAGCAGCAGTTACCTCTGCTTCAGCCTAATCATTTTGATGAACTGCAGCTAATTAATTAGCACTGCGGCTGGGATGAAGAAAATAATATTCTCAAGAGGAGCAATGAATATATAATGTTATACTTACTTTTCTTCTTCTCGCATCCATACTGGACTTTTAGAAATTTGAGCTTCAAAATATTTAGATGCTCTATAGCAAAAGTCGCTGCAAAAGCACTGCAAATGAGAAAGCAAGAAAATGGACAAATTTAATACTCATAGAAGGGTACAAAAGCCATCATAAGTACCGATTCACATCTCTCTTTAAGCCAGGTTTTTAATTCACCTGAGAAACTGAACCTATCAAATAGGTCTATCCCATTCCACAAGCCACTTTAAGCTACTTCCCCCCCCCCCGGCCCTTTTCTGCTTTTTGCACTTTTATTACATACTGAGAAGCAAACTAGTATTGAGATTCTACATAAAAATAATTTAAAACCACCAAAAAATGCTCAAAGAGCAATCCCTGACCCAACAAGATGGTCGTAAAGACATGCAATAAAATTCAGGTGTTTAATAATGAAAATTTTGATTGGCAACAGAACTCAGATATTTTGCAATGCTCAGAACAACACTTAAAATTTTGCAGTATCTTTGAAAAATTAACTTGTGCGCTTGCATCAGGGCACAAGACAAAACATCACACTTCTTCTCAGGGTCTTGCTTTGTACCTTGAGAAAGCAATTTGAAGAATTTTGTGTATCCCCAAGTTGCAACCAGAGGAAAAGAATGTATGCTAGCTACACTGAAGAAATTTGTTCTGGAACTAGAAACACTTATCCTACAGTTTAGCATATAAGCACCTGTAGGTGGTTGCATACCTTGTGAGCAGGCAAAGATGACTTTTATTCAACGAACATGAATATTCAATTCAACAATTCAATTCATGAATATTCAATTCAACATGAATACGCTTAAAGAAAGAAACAGACTTTGTGAAGAGATAGATTTTACGTTGAAAACTCCTCAAAAAAGAACCCTAAAGATCTTCACACTAAGGAATGCGTAAGATGTAACTTGTATTACACTACTGCAAACTTCAATGACTGAAAAGGATGTGCACTTTGACCCTACTAAAGTTCATTGACTACACTGGAGCAAAAGGGAGAACACTTCTTCACAACTGTCTTTTAACAGATCAGCTGTACAACATTCAAACTGCCATCCAGATAAAACTTTCCACGTTATGTTCAAATTTAGAAAAGAAAATAAGTGTGGTTTTGTCTTTCCAAAGAGATCATCTTGAGACTGAAATGCACAAAAAACTTTATATGCTAACAGTTTGTGAAAATGATTTTTGTAAGAACCAAACATATTGGCTCTGAATCAAGCAACTATAGGAATGCTGCTACAAAATGCATTTCTGATGTTGAGACAATATTAAATACGTTTTAGAAACAGACTTGTCACCGTACCTTTCTTTCAGTGATATCATAAACTCTGTTCGTTTTTGTCGAAATTCTGTACTTCTGTTTTGGCACCTAAAACAATGCACTTTCATCAGCAAGACTGTTACTTCCACCATGACTTTACATAAAACGTAATTTTTAATTCACATATTTTAAGAAGCATAATATGTTCCAATTTAACTGAACTGCATCATTTACATCTCACTATCAGTAGAAGACAACTTCAGATCTCCAAGAGCGTCAGCACTGAACATAAAACAATTCAGCTGCCATGGTAGGAACTTTACTCATGTCTAAGTGCTGGAGACTGTCAGAGACCCCCACCATTACCCAGACACACCCAGAGAGGAACTTGAGTAAAATATAATACAGTTTCCAAGTCAATGTCTGTGGGGATATACGAAGTCCAAAGCACTAAGTTTTTTTGCACTTGAGTAGATTTTTTTCAGCTAATCAGGTGTACCACAACTGGTATTACATCACAGGTTATCTAACTGAACTCTGAAGCTCTGCTTAAGCTCTAACATACCAAACTTAGGTAAGTGTAACTGTGATTTTGACACAAGTAACGTCCGTTTTTACAGCATATATATTCACATAGTGATATCCCTGCATTGTATTATTTTTTCACTCCAATCCTTTTCAGAAATATGTGGTTACACTGAAAAAGGAACAAGATCAGAAAGACTCTGCACGCACAACGGAAGGCAATGAAGCCATACCTCATTCATCTTTATTATTGTCAAAGTAGATGTTAACTGATTCTGTCACACAGTAATGGTTGTCAACTGATCAAATTTCACTTTTACTTCAGAAGGATTACACCGAAATGGAATGATATGGTGCCTGGACCATTACTGGACAGTATTTTAATCTATGTTTAATATTGTAAGTTTAAAATTGAAGAGAAAATGCAAGAGAACAAAACTGGTCAAGCGATCCTTATAACAGCATTAATATAAAGCAACTTACATTTTCCAGTTTATTTGGACATAGAGGATAACCACATAGTTTGATGATAGATCGTTCATCAACAATGTCTTTATAGTGAGATGGAGTAATAAATTTTCCCTAAAATGGCAAGAAAACAGTTCAACAACAGATACTGGCAAATCTGTCATTTTTCATACTCAACACATGCCATAAACAAATACATATTTTTAATTTTGTAACAGTTACTTATTAAGTTTAATAAACAACATTTAGAACCTACACAGTAAAAAATGGAAAAGGTTAAATAGCCAAAGCAGAAAGACGTGAGCACTTCTCTTTACATATAGAAAAGCCTCATAATTTTGCCTCTATTTGCACCTACTTTCATAATTTTCCTCTATTTACATGTTTTGTCTACCTATTTACAACCTTAACAGGAGTAATCATCATGTTGTTCCAGCAAAACTTTGCTGCCAGATAAACTCTGGGGCATTATAGAGGCTTTGTCTAAATTCACAGATGACGTGATGTGGACCTAAATTTTTATACTTCACCTATCAGTTCAGAACCACTGAGGCATAAACAAAGGCTGTGTTAATGAAGTGAGGATTCACAAATGTGAATGCAAATGCAAAACCAGGGCACGTTTTCACCACAGAAGCCTTGAAAACAAGGCAATCATCATCAGAGCTGATGAGAGAGGGAATAAATGATTTGTCTACTTTAAGCTGCAGCAAATTGTTCCAAGAACTTTAAACAAACAAACAAAAAAGTTGAACACTAAGATACAAAACAGTATAAAAGATTCCAACACCTACAGAATTCAGAAGGAACTCTTCAGTAATGTTGTCTTCCAGGAGCTGTTCAACAATATGCAATGCTTTTTTCTGAAATTCAATCTTCTTTCTCATAGCATCCTCCAGAGCTGCTTTCCTGTAACAGAACAGACATTGAATGACACAGAGGGCAGATTTCCATAAAGAATTCTGTAATTGTATCTTTATCTTTTTTTCTGAATACTGTAGCTTACATTTTTCTGCATTGCACCATATTGCCCAAACAAAGCAACAAGTAACAACTGGACTAGAAATTCTGTAAAAACCACAAATGAGTTTCCAACCTTAGTCTGCTTTATTTCCACCCCAGTCAGGAAAAGTACTGACTCTTATTGCATTACAATACTTCCATACAAGGTTACCCGACTTGCAAAAGAGGGAAACCCACAACTGGCTGGTCAACAAGCCTGAGACAAACAATTTATGGAGTGTTGCGAGGAGAATGGGAGCTGGACGAGACATGGAAGAGTGGGAAGAAAAAAGGACTGGGACAAGACTGAGTGTGCGGGTACAAAGTAAAGGAAGGAATAAATCAAACAAATACCACTACAGTAGATTTCCTGAGTGTTCCTGGGCCTTGCCACTATTTTACTGTCAGCAAATACCCAGAGAGCAAAGATTTAGGTGTCTCCAATCTCCATGTGGCAGTGCTTCCCACGGAGGTTGTCACTGTACAGTCATTCCGCTGTCTTAACCACTAGAGGTCTGCGCTATTCACTTGGAAGTCTAGGTCTACTACCAAGTCAAATGAGTATTTAGGTAACTGTCCATGGCAGAAAGTGTTTTTTCCTCTCAAGTCTGGTTTTTAAAGTGAATAAAGAACAACGGCAGGTATGCAATGAAGTTAAGGCGGCAAAAAGCAAGCACTACAGCCTAAGGAAATACAACTGTGGAGGTTAGATTCATAAACTTTTAGCATATTATACAACGCACATATGTGCATGCTGCTAGAAGTTACACAGCATCACTGAAAACAAGCCTGCATGATGTTGACGATCTCCTGAAGTTAGTCACGGTACTCTGAGAAAGCAAAAAAAACCCAAAAAACCAAACCAAAACACCACATGAGGCAGAAAATGTGATTTCAAAGAGAGGCAAAACAACATGAATGACACATAGGGTTAGTTAGAAATCATACCTTTGAGCAGCATCTTCGTTCTTCAGAGAAGCTGAATGCTTACTTCCTAGAAATCAAATACACAAATGGAAAAATACAGAAATTAGTGTACTTTCTTCCTTTAACAGTGGAAGATACTGGAACGCGAAAAATATTTAAATCTTTAAACTGTCAAGAGAATTGCTTAGAAACTTTTGGTGGCTGAGAGTGACTCCAGTAAGCTAGCGATCATTCAGCAGACAGTTCAGCATGCATTTTATAAGTGTGAGGGCCGACAGGCCCAACTCTCTTCATACTCTCCGTCGTCATCGTCCGTACAACCAGAAAGCTACAGGGAAGGTAATTCTGACAGGAATTTTGTGCCAAGCCTGGCTCTCCAGCCCAGCTTTACTCCTGCACCCCAACTACTGGGAAACGCTGTCCTTTCCAACCGCCCCACCACTGGATTTTGCTCCGGACGGGACCGACAACCCGGCCTCGACACCCGCACCCGTAACCGCGGTGCCGCCTTCGCCGACCGGCCCGCGGCTCTGCCCGCCCTGACCCGGCGACCGACAGGGAGGACTCGGGCAATTGCTCCCTTAAGCAACAGGGAGGAAAAATAACGGACTGCTGCGCCTAAAACACGAGGAGACGCAGTTTTCCGACCAGCTGCACGATCCCTGCGGAGCGGAGCGGGGCGGGCTGCGCCCCCCCCCGCCGGGGCCGCCTGCGCCCCCNGCGGGGGGAGCGGAGCGGCGCGCCGAGCACCGGAGCCTACCTGCGCGCCGCCGGCTGGGCTTCCCCTTCGCGCCGCCCGCCGGCTTCCCGGCCGCCATCATCGCGGCTGCCGGCTCCCTCCCTCCCTCTGACCTCTCACCCGGGAGGCGGAGTCGCCGTCGCGGCGTGGCCCGGGCCGGCAGCGGGGAGAGGCGGCGGTGCGGTGCTGTGGAGCGGCGGGCGCGGGGGGGGGGGGGGGGNGTGCGGCCGGTCGGGGCCGAGGAGCGGGGCCCGCCACCACCGGCGGCCCGCTGAGGTGAGGGTGAAGGGGGGCGGGCGCGGTTGGCCTTGTGATTATTTTTGTTAATTCAGCCATGAGGTAAAGGCTGGCGTCGGCGCCTGTTTGTGCTGGCCTGCGTGTGGTGTACCCCAGCCCGGGGAAGGGGCTGAGGTGCGTGTTTATTAGAGGGGCGGCAGTTTGGTGAATATTGATAGTGGAAAGTTTCACGCGATTTAGGTGCCGTCCGCTTGCCGCTGAAGCCTCTGAAAAGATTTAATTAGAAACTGGATTAAGTATTAAGGCCTGAGACCGTCTGCGAGCTCAGCCGGTAAATCCCTGGAGCAGCACGGTGGGTGCTCGGGGCATGTTTCGAGGCTTTAAGTACATTGTAAAGTTACTGAGGGTTGAAAATGCAAGAATTTTTTGCGTTTCAAAAGTACATTTAAATTGTTTTGGGGGGGATTAGTAACATCCAGTAAAATTAAAAGCTCAAGTGATACAACGTGTTGTAATAAAGTATATGATAATGATCAAATTAAAATGACAGGTTAGATCCATTGCTAGGTTGCAGTGATGTAAATAGCTTAGAATAGGCCATTGAGAATACAAAGTGAGTTTTTTATTCTTTGAATAATAAAATTCATACACATGCTTTTTAAGCTCTTGCGAGTTGCCTACTTTTTGTAAACATCCAGGTAGCTTAGTTAGCTAGATATTGAGTGATGCAGCTGAGATCAAATGTAAGAGGAAGGATTGAGGACTTTGCATTGAGATGTATGTATAAGTATGGAACTCGGGTGTTTTGCTGAATAGTTAGCTAACTATCTAGGTAGAGACGTAATTTGGACTCATAGTAATCATATAACCAGGTTTAGGTACGTGGAATTACTTAAAGCTGTAAAGATTATGGCCGCTATTATGATAGATCACATGGATAACCAAGCTTAATTTTGTTTGTAATTCACGGTCCCGGCTATGGAAAACTTTGTGTGTACTTAACATTACTCAGGTGTTTAACCTGATTGTTTTTAGCAAGAAAGTTTTAAATTATAGAGGGAAAAGGCCACTGAACTAGACCAGCCTAGACATTAAAAAATTAAATGGTACTGCGTGTGTAATCTTGATTGGACTGTTGATAGAAAAGGGTATGGTGCTCTGCACATGCCAGGCATTGGATCAGAGTGTTCCAGTCACAGCTGAGCAGGAGCTCCTCTGGGGAGAATAGTCACAGAAAATGTCGAGTATCATGGGCATCCGCGTGTGGTACACGGTAAGCTTAGACTTGCTCTGTATCAGCTACAGTTTTCAATGTCCACGTAGTAGCTGAGACTGTCTTCTTAAGATGACCCTGAAACTACTTGAAAAATTGCTAGCCTGTACATAGAATGCAGGTTGCTTCCTGTCTGTAATACTGTCTCCTGCAGATGTGGGGACTAGAATAATACAGCGTACAGTTCTTTAAAATGAATTTTTTTTCCTGCTTTTTTTATCATGTGGTCTTCATAATACCTGTCTGTTTAGGTTGTTCTTATTCCTCTATTGGCATTTTTTTTGGATAATGTGTTTATTTTTCAGACTCTGTTTTTAATTCACGTGTTTTAATACTGCACTCTTTAATTTACAGTAGTTTTCAATGCCAGAAGAACAAAGTCAAACTGTAATGGCAGTTGATGAGCTTCAAGCCATAATACAAAGATGTGTAAGTAGTTTTCTTTCCATAAAAGTAACACATGTAAGCAGTGTGCATTTCTCTTCATATATTACAATTAAAACCAAAATGACCCCAAGACAGTTAGCAGAACTCTGTGTTGGGCAGCTAAGTTCACCCTCCATGTTTCATTGACTTTTCTGTGGTGCTTGTCCTGAGATACTTGATAACTTCTGCTTTTTGGAGAAAGAAGTGTTCTTGTTGTTCACTGTTGAGTAACAGTGTACTGCAAACCCAACTAGCAAACCCCAAGCAGGTTGTTGTAGAAAATACATTGTCCAAACAACATGTGGTAGTCTAGATTAGAAAGTGCTATTGAGATACTACTTTGTCTTCTGTAGTAGCTCTTGGTAGCTTTTTAATATGTGAAAGGTGTTATATAAGAAAAGATAAGTTACAAGGACACTACATTTAATTTTGAAATGAGAGCTTGAATTTTCTTATTTGATTTACCTTTCATAAGTATGTAACTAAAAGTGTGTATTTTCTTTCTAGCAAGTTCTGGAAGAAGCTGATTTCAAAGGAGAAGATTTTAATCTGTTTCTGGTAGCAGGTCAGAAATGTTTAGAAGATGGGTATGCAGCTCAGTTGTTAGAAGTAATTCAAAATGAAAAAAATAAGGTGAGTTTAAATTTGTGCTATGTATTAGTTGTGCGCTGGCACACTGTTAAATAGATAAAACTGCTTATTAAAAAGGGAAAGCTACTTTCACTGTGGAGCAAGGCTGTACATATGAATACTTAGTAAGTTGCTCTGGGTAAGTGCACGTTCTTAGGTAACTAAGCAGCTCACAGAAACCAAGTCATGATAATCTTAACCAAACCATTAATAACTGTTTTTCAGTGAGTTCAGTAAAGACAAAAGAGAGGATAAAAGCGTAATTAAGAGCAAGCGCTAGTGTCCCTCTTTTGCACAACGGGATTTTAGGTGGTGTACTGCGTCTGGCGGGCATGGAGTTGATTTTCTCCATGGCAGCCTGTGTGCTGCTGTATTTTAGGTTTGTAACGGTGTTGATAACAGACTGGTGTTTCAGCTATTGGCTGATCAGTGTTTGTATGGTGTCAAGGCCTTCTCTGTTTCCCACTCGGTCCCCTCAGTCGGCGGGTGAGTTGGGAGGGGACACAGCTGGGACAGCTGACCTGAACTGATGAAAGAGATATTCCATACCATATAACATCATGCTCAGCAATAAAAACACATGGGGATGGGGATCCATTCTGAAGTAGCTGTTGCGTGGAGACGGGGTGGGCATTGGTGGGTTTGCGTCATTCCCCCCTCCTCTTTTTGTCGTTTACTTACTAAATTGTCCTCATTTTGACCCATGAGTTATTCTGTTTTGCTCTTCTGATTCTCTCCCCCATGCCACTAGGGGAGGAGAGTGAGCAACCAGCTGGCAGGTGCTTAGTTGCTGTCTGGTCATCCCATCACAGATGGATATAATAATATTGGGCAAACCTTTAAGAGCCAACTCAGCTGATGCTAATATCTGTAGACACTTTGGGGAGCTAGAAGAATATATGAAATTTTACACAGATAAACAAGAAGCTCTAGAAAGAAAGTGAAGGATGGAATGTTTTGGTGATGTTACATGGGGGTCACTGTCTGGTTTTGAATTCAGCTTGGAGTAACAACTGCAACTTTGACCCCTCAAGTTAAACATAACTTGTCTAAGCATTCTTCCTTGCAGCAAAACCCTCTACTCAGTCCTGTTTTAAATGTATTGTCTTATAAATTCTTAGAAATATATATTGACATGTTAGAATTAATACAGTAAAGAAAACTATACAAAGTATGCAGCTGTGTCTATAGGTATGCAGAAAGAATACACGTATGTCAAATACAGAACTTTATGGTAATAGACGTTAAATTTTCAATGACATTATTATGGTGTTGGGTTACAGCCAGGACATTGATCTGTTGTCATTTTGGCCTTCATATGTACAATCTTTCTGGGTTCAGAAGACATCCAGTTTGGGTTTATTCTCTGAAAATCTGGTTTTTAGGTTATCATCAAGAATATGGGTTGGAATCTCATCTCTCCTCTTGTTAGATGTATTTTCACTTATAAACAGGAAGATGGTAAGCGAGAACATTGCCTGAAGATACTAGATCAGTTGGCACAGGTATGTTTTTGAAATACATGGTCATAATATAGTAATTGTAGGGAAGGGAGAGGTTCTAATTTTCATTCTGATTTCCAAAGAACACGAGGCATGAATATTTCTGGGTTCTTCTGTCCATTTCCCTTAACTTTCAAACTTGGGTGCATTTCATCTGAGGTAGAAACAGGCTTAGTGTTCTCAGAGGTAATTAACCTCTTACAAATCCTGTGAAATTAGTAACTGGACAAAACAAAGAGACACAGCATTACCCAGAAGAAAAAGGCAGATAGAACTAACAAAATTTTTGTTAGCCAGCTGCTGCCGTCAGAGCAGCCACGGCAGTACTGCCTCTTGAATAGTGCAGATACAGTATGATAATGAGTACATGGAGTAGGAGGGGAGAAAAGTATTATTTTCTAGAAAACTGGTTCCCTCTCATTCATGTACTTAAAAAACAACTTGCAAACTCTATACCTTGAGTTAAATTCACACTGAAGTTTTTCTTTTCTCTCTACTCCTAAGGATTACTTTGCTAAGGTACTGTGAGGGTTTTATAGACCATAGTAATCAAGTTTATTGTCATTATTTGTTATTATATGTTTTCAACTGATATGAAAGTGTACCTACATACGTACACTCTACAGAAGACATTAATTGTAGGAAAGTGCTTATTGATTCTTATTTGTTCCCCTAGATATTATCTTGGATGTTCAGATCGGCTTTCTTGACATTCAGGAACTTTTGTATTGAATTTTGCTTGTGATGAATTTTTTAGCTTATGACCATGGTGATTAAAAAAATATGCATTGTTCCTCTCCTGCAGCTATGCAATCCGAAGGAACTTTTTTTGGGTTTACTTGAGCAGATTGAGCAGACCTCTGGGGAGCAAGTGTGCCAAACTGTCATGTTACTGCTTCAGCCTTTGCAGACAGGTAAGATGCACTTTCTTATGTGATTTCTGAATTAAATTATTTTCTCACTTATTTATCAAATTACTTTAGCCTTTGCTGGAATAGTTTCAGAATATGTCTGTCCTGACATATAGAATAGAATAGAGCCTATTATATTCTGCAAAATAACGCGAGGTATAATTTTGATGCTTATATTGGCCTGTTAGAAAAAGATTTTTAGATGGGATTAATAGCATCAGTTGAAAAAGCAATATTCAATTAATTTTCATTGTTTATGAGGATGTGGTCCTGTGACAGTTATATTTAGAGGTCTAAAACATTCGTACTTTTGTTAGAGAATTACATGGATATGTGAAATTCTTCATTGTTTAACTTGCATACAATTCCATATCTTCATAGTATAAAACTTTTATTTCAGATAAGGTTGAAATATTTGATTGGGGGGGGAAGCATTCTTCTGGCTTACATATAAAGACTGAAAATGTTTGAACACCCACTAAGTAGGTAACAAGTAGTAGTTTCTGTTTCTATATGTGAGATGAAATCAAATGTCTTCGATCAAGTTTTAAGTCTGATTGTAGCAGTCTCTGAGACATGTTACTGAATTATGTTAGAATTGAACAAGAGAAATGTTTTGGTAATTAGAAGTATGCATTTTTTTGGATAGCCCATCTACGGTCAGCCTGCACTGAGTGCATTTTAAGTGGAGAGACACTTGTGCTACTTCCTTGGTCTGGGAGCCCCTCTGTTGGTTCTGCCATGGAAGTATAGAATAGTTCTGAGCTGCTTTAGGTAGAGTCAGAGCTCAGCAGAAAGGTTGGGCTATTGCCTCTGGTTCTGCCAAGCACAGGAGAGGTCATGCAAAAAAGTAAGAATAAATCAATTTTCCAGATCAGGTAAATGCATATTATTTCACTTAGACTAGTTATAGAAAGACAGATTTTTTCAGTCCTCATCACAGTACTACAGATAAAGTAAGAATGTGATGAAATGTGTGAGTGCTTTAATATTTGTCTTTCTCAAATACATGGTCATCTTAACTACAGCATATTAAGCTAGCTGATGATGTTTAATCTTCCTGGATTTGCTCATGTGATTCCAGGTATCAGTCCCTCTCCTTCCCTGAAACGAAAGGCTTTTGTATGTAGTCACATTGGTTTTCTTCACATTTTCCTCTACTAAGTAAGAAATAACTTAATGTCTCAAAATGTTTTCTCTCTCTTTCTTTTTTTTTTTTTTTTTTTTTCTTTCCATCAGTGCTTTTGAAACTTCAGAACAAGAAGGCCTACTCAGTGGGTTTATCTTTGGCCATGATTATGAATCAGCTTACTCCCTTACCTGTACCTTATACAAAACAACAAATACAAGAAGATAAACTTGGTCTCTGTCAATGTTGTAATGCAGTGGTGGACTTTGCTAAACCTTTTGCAAATGAAGTTGTTAAAAACATGGAAAAGTCGTCAGAATACAATGACATGGAGCTGAAAGAAGAAATATTAAAATTGTGAGCGTTTTATGTTAGTGTTATATATTCCTATGAACAGTAGGTATTTGTTACATAGGCAGTACCTAAATGATCTTACTAGTATTTTATAATGCTGCCAACTTGTATTAACTAATGTGATATTTCGAAAAAGAAAACCCCTAAATATGCCTTACATATTTATGAAGTGAGAGAAGAAAGGTAAAAGTAATTATGGGGTTTTTTAGCACAGAGAAATGGTAACGAAATATTAATCTCTGCTGCGAAACTATTTTGGTATTCTCAAATTTACAACAGTGAGGGGAGTCGTATGCTGGAGGTGAAGTCTAAGGAATGCTTATACAGGAGATTCTTTTAATTTTTTTTCATCTCCTTGGAAAATCAGGGGTAGTAGCTGCTAATATGAGTATAGACTTTATTCTTGGTCATCAATTACACTATTTATAGTCTGTATTTGTCACCTGATGTAGTTTCACTCATTTTTATTTCAGCTGTATGAAAAGCCTGAAATACCCGTTATTGACAGCTCAGCTTGAGCAACTTGAAGGCATTGAAGAACATCCCTTTCGGCATTTTGCAACTGAAATTATAGTAAGTGCAGTCAAAATTAATTACAGTGTTTGTTTGCAAAACCAGTGGTCTAGTTCAGAATTACCTATAATTTGTTCTAGAGCTCATTTTTCTTCCTTTATTTGTTAGCGGGATGACTTCCTGGGCCTTGTGAGATAATGCAGGTGGATAAAGGTCTAGAGTGGTTCCAGGTCGCATCTCTGGAAATTACACATCTTGCAGACATAGTTTTGCTCTGCGTAAACCAGTTTGGACTGCTCCGTAAATCAGCAGCTGCTACTTTGCTGTAACTGCTTATTTTTCTTGGTGATGTATGAGTTCATAAGAATATCTAAAGGATCATCTTTGCTGCAGTATTATGTCAAGGAAAAATCTACGTTACCTTTAATCAAAGTGTTGCACAGAGAGAAGTATCTAATGTGCCTAGTGCAGTGCTTGGCTGCTGCTGCTGCTGTAGCTGGAAATTCAGTGGGAACGTGTCCACTCCATGCTACCAATACAGTTACTTTGTTTTTTAATGTTTTACATAGCAGCTGTGGTTTATTAGAGCAAGATTATTGTGAGTATAGACAATTCTATACAGATTTGCAGCAAAACCAAGCGTTGTAAGGAGATAGTCAGGTACAGTTGATGTGTATGTTGGAACACACAGTACATGTATGTTTTCAGAAACAGGAGAAAGTGTGATTAATAAAGTCACAGCAAGTAGAGCTGTACTTTGTTTGTGTTTTGAATGTGGTAAAGAATATTTCCTCTCTTACACAAATCCAAATCTAGCAGCTTGACCCCAGCTGGCAGCTAAGCCCCTACCTGGTCACTCACTAAGGCCGCCCCAGTGTAATGGGGAAGAGAATCTGAAGGGCAAAAGCAAGAAAAACTCATGGGTTGAGAAAAAGACTATTTAATAAGTGACGGAAAAAACCCCAAATGGTGCATACAAATGATGAGGTTGTTCACCACCTCCTACCAGCAGAACGATGCCCAGCCAGTCTCAGAACAACAGTTAATCTGAAAAATACTACCTCCCTGACCCTGTGATTTGTCACTGAGCGTGATGTTATATGGTATGGAATATCTTTTTGATCAGTTCTGGTTAGTTGTCCCAGCTGTGTCCCCTCCCAGGTTCTCACCCCGCCTCTGCCTGCTTGCTGAGGGGCAGAGTAAGAAACAGAAGACCTTGATGCTGTGCAAGCGCTGTTCAGCAAGAGCTGAAACACTGGCATGTTATCAGCGCTGTTTTGGTTACAGATCTAAACCACAGCACCCAGTACACCAAATTTAAAATATTTGTAAATAGCAGTTGTCTCTCATTTTCAAATGTGTGGTTATGGAAAGATTTGTGTTGGGCTGATGAAATGAAGGAACTTTCTTGACAGCCTAGTGCTGGATTATTTCGTAACAGTTTATTCAAGAAGCAGGCTGGTAAATCTTACAATGAAAAATAAGGGTAGAAAATATTCCCAGTACTAAATGGAGCCATCCCTCAGGATAGTCAATGGGCCACCAGTTGGGTAACACTGAATAAACAGTAACAGCTCATTTGTATCAAGATTGCAGCTAATGTCTTCAACTCTTAGAAAACAAGCTGGCTTTTTTAGATCTATAGGAGAACTGAGCATTAAATTACTGTTAACTGGTTATTAATATTTACCATTAACAACAATAGAATTCTAGCCATTACAGTTATTTCTGTAAGTTGTTTTATTAACTGTGGATATATTTGTTTCTCACATTAATGTCGACTATGAAAGAATAGTTAAGTTTGAGGTTTGGACTCTGTTCGACCTTGTTATCCCCGGTTACAGAAGGAAAATTCACAAGTTGAATACAGAAAGACAGAATTCAAAGAATGCCTGGAGCTATGTAACAGGGAAATGGAAGTTATGGAGAAGGTAGAACGGGGGTGAATGTGGCTGAGGAACAGCGGAAATCCAACTGTCAGAGGAAGATGGCTGAAAAGGCTGTGAACTACGAACTAGGGAGTTAGAAGAAAAACTTTAGTGGAGGAATTAGTCCTAGAAGAGCAGAGAAATTGGATTAAGGTGTCATTTTGCGGGAGACACTAAGACTTGATGAGTTTCAAAAGGAAGACTTGTAGCCAGCTGGGATAAGGAAAGCACACAGAAATATACTATATATGTGTCTGCAAATGTGCTTACATGCAGAGGAGGTCTGGAAGTTGCCATGTGATGCAACTCTGGTTCTTTTCCCATTTGTGTTTCAAAATCTTAGCATTTTTTTCACCCAAAATTCTGTATCCAGATGTTAAGATTGTAAAGTGAAGCACACTAAGCAGTTAGCAAAACTTTTGTTTGCTTTTCAACCATAATTAGGTTTTCTGTCATGATCACACCTGGTTTTGTTTCTACAGTGTGTCTCCGCATAGGATGGAACTGCGGCGTGGATCAGCCAGGGTTGTGCAGTGAAAGAGAATCTTGTCTCTGAGACCTTTGCTTCATTTATTGCAGGACTTGTAGGGTGTGCAACGAAGGAGACAGGGATTACCAGAAGATGATCTCATGGTTAAGATAGTTGAAGGGTGCTATGGAAAAACTGGCTTTTAATCCCGCCCCTCCTGTTGGGCACAGTCTGAAAGTATGTTTTTTTAATGCCAATTATGAATTACCTTTTCTTAATTTTCTCAAGAAATTCACTTCTGCTCTTTGTGGAATTGGGCAGTGAGAGCTAGAGCTAAGGTCAGCAAAGCCATGCTTTGACTATATGACAATTTACGTAATCCTAATTTTCCAAAATGTGGGATCCCAGATGTTCAGTTTGGACAACCCTGGAATAGTGAGTTAACCTTGGTCTTGCTGCTTCTTCATCATATGTACAATAGGAGTTACACAACCTCCTAATCCACACGGGGGGGTATGTGAGGGGGAAACCCCACTAGTATTTGTGAAGTAGTCAGGTGTCATTGTGCTGTGTGTGCATCACGGGACAGAAAGGCCATACAGGGTAATTCTAACTTTAAAGCAGGGTTTGTCTTTAGCAGATAAGCATTGTGTTGCATGTTGATTAGTGAGCAGAAAACAAACTACTGAGTATAATGTGATCTGAAAAACACAGGGGTCCTGTGGCATAATGTGATCATGAACCTATCGTTATTCATATCATTGTGGATACCAGCCAAAATAGGGTTTTGCAGGGTGACTTTATTTTGTCTTTTGCTAACTTCTGAGTGCTTGAGTTTGCTATCTTAGTAACATTCTTCTAACGGTAGTTATTTTTCCTGCGGGGTCTTTTTTGTGTATGTGTATATATCAAAAAGACTCACAAAATGGTTATATTAATTTATGCGTATGCTATGTAAGAGAATTGACTGTAAATGCAGTTAAAAGCTTTGAAACTTAATTGATATACAGGTCTTTTAAAGGCAACTATAGGCAATCTATCTTTCTTTTTTAGGACATTTTGTGGAATGTAAGAGAGTTGATACCATTAGTGTTTTTACATCGTAAAGGCAAAAGTCCACACTGGGAGGATCAGGAGTTTGCGGATATAGAGCGAAAGAATTCTGCAGATTCTTTGGCGTGTCTGTCATATCTGATATTTGTTCAGCATTTTGGTATTGATTGCTTTCCGGTGGTATTTAGGTAAGAACTATTCTTCCTCACTTATCATAAGTCTGTACTTTGAAGATTTTTTCTGAGCAGAAGAAAGCTTTGTGAATAGTTATGAATGAAAACTGTGTATTTCACTATTATTTGTTTTATGTCAATGTTTATGCATTTATATTTTATGTAGCTTATATTATATACATAAGAACATATTCCAGTCCTGCAGTTTACTCTATAATGGTTTAATTGCAGATGACATCTTCTTTTAAAAAAACTGGTAAGAAACATGCTGAAAATTAACATGTATTAAATTTTCAATTGCATATTTATAGGCAGTTCCCACATAAGAGTTATTAACAGCAACTTGACTTAGTATTTTGTGTCTGTTTAAAAATTATTCATTTTATAAAGATACCTCTCTACATTTTTTTAAGAGACTAATCCTGTCAAATACATGAACTATGTGCAAAAGTATATGGCTTATGCAGTTTAATGTAAACCTAATTTTTCTCTTTTAGTCCATCATACCTTCTGCAATGCAACATGACACATATTGAAGTGCTACTGAAAAGGTAGGCTTTACGGTATTTGGAGTTCTAGGTAGCAGGTCTGATCTTTTATAGTAATTTCTAGAATCAAAATTCAAACATACCAGATAAATTCAGAGGGGTTTCTTAAACCCGAGAGTTAAAACAACAAGTTCCACAAGAAGATGGCTGCTTTTACTAAGATGTATAAAAAGTTGTCTAAAAAATTTATTTATTGTTTTCAGAATGTATTGTGATACCATTTTTGGAAACTTTATTCTGAAAATGCAAAATTAAAGTCTTTTAAACACATGCAGGATAATAGAGCCTATATTTACTTGTACATCTGTAACAGTTTACTACCAGAGAAGAGTATTATGACAGTACTTGAATGTATTCTGGTAGGATATGCACTCTGATTAAAGGTCAGGGCTCCCTAAAGGAAACCAGACTTTTCTATATATCATGATTATTTCACCTTACATAAGCAGCAGTGTTGACCAAATAGTTTCTAGAGCTACTATAGAAGGGAAGTTTCCCTTTATGACTGCTTACCATTTCCTGGTAAAATTTAAACAAAACTTCTTAGTCTTTTCAGTTTACAATCTGTGGTGTTTTTCTAGGCTTGCAGAACTATGCAAACGGAACGATCTGTGAAAATCTTAATTTTCTTTGTTAATCAATGTCTCAATACCTGTGAGATGAGAGATGCTGCTTTTGAGCATTTATAAATATTGAGGGGCGAAAAAAGCCATTTTTGACTCTGAAAATAGGAGTCTAATTTTCAACTTTCCACCAGCCAGTTTATTCCACAAATCTTAGAGGAATAATGAAGATACTGTATTTAGAAAATACAATGACAATTGTTGAAGGAAAAGTTCTTTTTGATCTCTGTTCTAGTATTTCTTCTGAACTTTCAACAGTGTCTTAATTAACAACTTAAATACGGTAATGTTTCTTTTTCTTCTAGAACAGAAGAATCTATGTTATCTAAAGGGCTCGTAAGTTTTCTTTTAATCAAATTTTCAATGTTAGGATGTTTATTTTTTCCAGTTTAATGGTAGAACTGTATTTTCCAGTTCTAAGAAAGGTACAAATAATACTTCAGATAATAGTTTCAGAAATATTTTGAGGCTTAATTAGGTATTCTTCAGTCTTATAAATACTTAAATTTATTGAATTTTACACACATCATAAATGTTTGAATTGCCATTATCAGTTACGTTTGTAGCTCCTAGGCTCTTTGGATATGTGAATGAGCATTTATAGTGAAGGTGGTTTTAGCTGTAAAATGTTAAACATGGAGATTAATGTTGTATATACGAGCAAAATGTTGGCAGCTTTTTTTTCCCCCCCCCACCTGCAGGATCTGTTTGAGAGCTGTTTATTGAGAATGGAAGATAATAGCCTTCTCCATCAGTATTTAGAATTCAGAGATTTTATGAATGTACCTCAGGTAATAAGAAGCAATGTTTTTGAAGTCTTTGAAGTTTGATTATAAATAATATCTAGCTGTGTTTGAGAGAGGACATACAACTGCACCTTTATACACTTGTGTCGTTAAATTGAAACCTTCCGTGTCTTGCTATACAGAATTGTCTTTCCTGCCTGCTACAGCACGAGGTTTCAGTGACAATTAAAATATACTTAGTGTATGTACAGGCTGCTGAGGCTGATCTTAGCTGAAAAACGATGCTTGCTCATTTTTGCTTCTTCCTTGCAAATCTGCTGCTTGACTACATTCTTAATTGGACCCAACAGTACGAGACTAGCAGTCTTGTGTATCAGCCCTGGGATTTCAACCACTGAAGCTAATGTGAATTTCTCTGATGAGAATCTTCTCATAGGCATGGTTTTGTGGGCTGTGGCTTTTTGGTTTCGGTTGGGATTTTTTTTTTAATGTCTATAGTAGATTTTAGTTGGTGAGATGTAATGTAATAATCTGTATGTAATTAGAATTTATGTTTTCTTTGTCCAACTGCAGGATTTGGTGAAAGTTATGACCCTTTGTCCCATAGAGCATCTGGTATGTGATGGGACCTACAGAATCAGTTAAGTGCTGAATTTATGTAATTAGAATTACTCTGATAACATCTTTTTTTTTTTTTTTCTTTAGAGAAAGAAGAGTTTAAATATTTTGCAGTTGTTCATAGACAAATTTGATGCAGAGGGAAAATATACATTATTCAGGTATGAATCCAAATTACTGTAGATTGTGTAATAGCAGCCTTATTGCAGCCTAATTGCACAGATACAATGATTTCTGACAGCAATTCTATCTGGTAAACCACATTAATTTTATTATGTTAATTTTTGGATAAATAATGAATTCCAATTGCCTCACATAAAATCATCTGTCTTATGTAAGCCAGTGTTTAAAGGTTACATAGTCATCTTATTTTTCTGTGGTAAAACTCCCACCTAGTGAGTAAGACCATAATGTCATCTAAGTTTTGAGCTATCTATATAGGCAGCTTTGAAGAGATAATATCTTTTGTTTCTTTGTTTGAAGGTGTTTACTGAAGACAAGCAACCATGCTGGTGTAGAAGGATACATTATTAAAAATATAAAAGATCAGATTCATTTATCGTTAACGGTAAGGCTATTGTGACTAAAAACCAAGTTGCCATCTCAAAATTCTCTTACTATTATGTTCAGAAAACACATACAGCTTAAGTTTTGAGTGATGCATTAAAAAATCCACTTTGAAAAGAAACATTAGATTGGGAAATTATATAATTAAAAATATTAATTCAGCTTTTTTCTGCATATGTATTTCTACATTATAATTTTACAAATGTGGGGGTTTTTTTAATTGCACAATCTTATTGTATTTTTCTAAGACAATTTCTGTGCTTGAAAATACATGCTTATTCCTTAAAGAGGAACTATTTAGTATTTTATTTTATCCTCATGGTTCCTCATTTCTTGAATATAATTCAAATTATACTGTCCAGACAGAATTATTAATTTTTTCTTGGATTTTATTATGACAGTCAGCACTATATTACGAGAGCTTCACAAATGTAGAATTCATCAGAAAGGGTTGAGCTAGATCAAAGCTATTTAAATGTCACATTTTATAATCATTTATACCAGGAAGTTGGAAAAATTAATTAAAAATAAATTATTCACTCTTCCTTCCCCCCCCCCTCCTTCCCACTTAGGGCCTTTTCCAAACCAAATTCTGGTTCTCAAGGATACTGCCTTTTGTCAAATAGGACAATATAGTAAACTTATGCTTATTTTATGCTAGCATAATTATGTTAGAAAACAGTGAATTGCTATTTATTAGATCATAGTCTGTCCTGGATATTGAATCAGCAGGGGTGAAGAAGATGATAACATGAAAACTGTTCCAAAAGGGGCTTGCAGTAAAATCGAATAAGTAAAAGTATATTCTGAAATTTCCCTAATAATTACTTTTTTGACTATGCAGCTTCAGAATTCTATTAATACATTTCTTCTGTGTAGAGTTCCCTGGCTGTCAAAAAGACAAATAATTGTAAAATTTCATCATATGAAGTTGAATGTTTTTTTAGGTTTAGGGGAATTTTTGTGAAAATAGTGAGTGGTCTGTCTGTGAGGCAGATGGCATCAGAGTAATTATGTTCTGCTACTTCAAAACCTAGTGCTCTCCATTTTATGCTTAATGAAAACTTAAAACACCTGCTGATCTTTAAAAAAAATTGTGAAACTACTTATTATGAAATGAATAGTCTCTGGTAAAGATAGCTAATTGTTCCATACCTCAGTATAAAAAAAGTGAGTGCCTAGTATGATTTGCAAAGTTTATGTAAGCAAATATTAACTCTATAGATGGTGGTATGGTGGAGAGGTGGAGAATCTATTCTGATGAAACTGAAAAGAACAGCTTGGAATGAGGAGACAAAGTAGGAAGGGTTATGGAAAGACTAGTTTCTATACTCCAGTCACCTGCAGCAATTAGAAAATACTTCTTCCCAGTGTGTGTTGGTTTTTGTTGGTGGTGGTTTTTTTCTTTTCTGTTTTCCCAGAATTGTTGTATTTAAGATTTATGTTAAATCTTTAAGATTTAAATTTTTCACTCAGCTGAACTTTTTGTATCATTTTTTCAGAAGGCATGTGACAACATTTGGTTTACAGGACATCACCTGATCTCCCTTCTAGATTTAGTGCTTTTGCTTCCAGAAGGTGCTGAGACAGATCTTCTGCAAAACTCAGATAGGTGAGTTGTAATCACAGAGGCTTTTGCTCCTTTTTTAATAGTTTAAGAAGACTTCAAACTACCTTACTACAATGGCAGGTATGCTGTCATGTAATTAATGAGGTAACAGCATCAATGTATTTTAAATTTTTGGAACTAGAAATGGAAATGATGACTTACTTCAACCAACTCTATATAGAAGAATGTCACAATGCTATTACGTTGATTTTAAGAATAAAAAAGGAATTCCTCCTCCATTCCCTGAGGATATAAAACTTCAGATGTCAGACTGCTTACAGAACTAATTGGTAAAGCATTATTTCTTCAGGACTGTAGGGTTTGTTTGCTTTCTGCAGTAGTAATTGGAGGAACAAAAGAAACATGGGATGTTGTCTTATGTGATACAGGGGAATAAGAATTATCAGATACAACTTAGAAGCACACAGCCTTTTTGAGGCTGTTTCACAGATTGCTGCTGGGAACCCAGTATCTTATGAGTGGGAATACAGAGCTACCTGAACAGCAAATACTTGTATTAAGTAATATAAAAATAACTGGAAATGTCTCTGAAAGTCTCCTGTATGGGACAAGCCTCTTCCTGTATGCTGAGTAAAGGTTGGGCTCGTAAGTCAGTAGGGTGATGGTGTCCAGATGAACACATAATTACTTTAAAAAAACATGTGTGATCTGTCATTGTACTGTTTATCTGGAAAAAGCAATAAATAGTTTTTGCTAAAAAGTATGGTAAAACAAAAGCAGAAGGCACTCAAAAGTAAAAATTCAATACAGTAATAAAGAAAATTGTCACACTAGTTTCATATCAACTTGGATCACCAGTGATGCGTATCACAAATTCTGTAGTAAGGTTCTATCTCTTCAGAGAACAAAGGTTCTATCTCTTCTTTCCCTCACAATCACCAGCCTTTTCTAATCTGCTGACAGTTTTAATCTTCCTTGCAAAGTGTCTACTGTTGTAATATGGATGTTACTGCACACTGGTGCTCTAGACTAAGCTATAAAGCTCAACAGATGAGTGGCTGCATTTTGTACAAATTAATATTTTTAGGATGTCTGGCTAATGAACAACTTACATTATTATCCCTGTAATATAAATCTGTATTCTAAATAATAGTGTTACTTTTAATTCACAGGATTATGGCATCACTAAATCTACTGAGATACTTAATCATTAAGGATTGTGAAAGTGACAATCAAGTAAGTACTAATTGATTTGAAATTGATTGATTAGCCAAGTGCTGAGAGCTGGATTCATGTGAACACTGTTACCCTTGATTCAAAACCATGGGGGTTTGCATTTTTCTTTGCAATGGTCAGTAATCTGGAAGTGATGTTTTTATTAACTACACTAGGAGATATGTGATGTGCTATTGTATTCTGATGAAATTTTATTTCATTCATACTTAACTGTGCCTGTAAACAAACTAGTCCTTTTACTCTGCCTGATGAACTGTGGTCTATTTCCATAATTGTAGAGTATATCACAGTAAAATAACATCCCTATCAAGTATTCTCATGAGAAAAAAAGTATTTGTTAATATTGCTTATTTATTTGGTGGTATCCCTCAAGCCTCCAAGTGGATTTCTTTATAGTAATAATACAGACCTTTGCAGTTCAAGAGATCCATTTTATTAATCTTCAGGCAAAGTACTTTTTGTGTGATATGCTAAAAGTTAATAGTATTAAGATTTCTCAGAAAATATTTAATAATCATATTTAAATAGCTTTTAGAAGTGCAAAACAGTATTCTATCTTTGCAGCAGCTGTGCAGCTGCATGATAGGTACATGTTAAAAGCTTCTCTAGGTATCAGCATCAAAAAATTCTTACCTCTAAGATGCATCTGCTGAAGTAACAAAGGAATGGCCAGACCTATCCAATTTTCCGCTACGTTGCTTTACTGGATGCAGCCTAGAATGTTTTATGCACAAAGGTAACTTGCCAGCCTAAACTGCCCACCACTGCAGTTTACCTATGTTGTTAATTATTGGTACACCTTTTTACCTTCACTACTTCTGTGGATGTTTGGATGTAACTATTTCAGAAATACTCTGCATGTTTAAACTTTGCAGCATATTAAAAAAATGAAGCTGCCCTTATGTATTTTACCCATACAATAATACGCTACTTCAGTTTAAAGCAGCATTTTATGCCTTACGTATTTTACCCATACAATATTACGCTACTTCAGTTTAAAGCAGCATTTTGTAGTTCTAGTTGTAAGTCCCACCTCTTTCTTCTCTGTTTTGTTTAGCTCTTTTCTGTCTGAAGCAGTCGGCAACACTTGTTACGTTACTGGTAGATCAGTGCAAACTGTATTTGTTATGCAACTGCTGTGTGGCTTTTCAGTGTGGTATATTATGATGGATCTGCTGGTTTTGTGTACAGTCTGTCCAGTCCACCTGCAGTTCATGGAAACGTGATCCTGGATACTCAAGGGCAAACTTGTTTGAATTTCACAATGGGATCAATATGTGATTTGTAAGTGCTCTGACTCACATAGTGTCACTCCAGTATTGAAGAGCCAATGGAATTATTTGTGTTCAGTTTTCCAATTGCATTCCACTACCAAATGGCTACTTATTCTAATAGTAAATGCAACTTCTCTTGACTCTTTCAAATCATTGTGTTCCACCATTCCTCTAATTTATGCAATTTGGTAGCTTTTTATCCACCTTATCACCTAGCAAACAAGTATCACCTGATCTAGTTGAAGATGTCCCTACTCACTGCAGGAGGGGTTGGACTAGATGGCCTGTAAAGGTCCCTTCTGACCCAAACTATTCTGCTTAGTACTAGACGTTTTCATTTTTGCATTAAAATATTTGTTTAAATTAGTGACAGTTTAAAGAAAAATTGCTTTTCAGTTTTAAAGTACAGTAAAGCGTTTCCTGACTTGAATAAGCGGTATCATGGTCAGATGAATGTTCTAACCAGCAGTAAGCATCCTGAAGTGTTTTGGGGTTCTCCCCTACTTCCTTGACTTTCTTTATGATTTGGAGCTCTGTTTTATAAAATACATAAAAAATTCTGATTTACTTTTAGAGCACTTTGAGATCTATGAGTACAAGTATTGTAAGTGCATAATGATGTTATTAGTCTAAGTAGAATATCAATAATATAGCTTGCACTGATTACCAAAACTGTAATGAAAATGAATAGTAAAAATAGTTTTCCGTTGGTGCATTTCTAATTTTATATTTATGTAATTAGTTAGTATTGATAGACTATATCTGTTTCTCAGATTTACAGAGTGATTACCATTCAAGGGCTTATTATGGTCCATTTGGTTTCATGTAAATGCATAGATTTGTAAGAAAAGAGAGTATTCCTCTTTTATTATTATTAAAAAATTATACATGGGCAGCACATAATTGCTGTTAACAGTGTTGTCTAGTACCTGGCATAAAGAATGTCCCTACAGTTTGAGGAGAAAATAGCATAATGTCTTCTGAAGTTTTCCCTTAAATTTAAGCCCTGCCAGTTCTTGGCTTCGTCCCTGTCTCCCTTCATATAGCGCAAGTGAGGCAGAAAGAAAAAGCTTCCTTTCATGTCAGTTCAGATTTTTTGATTGCTGTGTAACAAGCCCTTTCATTAATCAAGTTTAAAAATCAGTATTTTTCTGGGAAGTTATTTCTTCATTTTTAGCCCCATTCTGGTGGAAGTAATTACTGGTTTTCTTATTTGACCAGTTAACTTTGTGTAGTTTAGCATTAAAATTTGGTGAATTTTCTGCTGTAACCAACAATACTTTTTAACATTGAGAATTCTTATTTTTACTGTCCTTACTCTGCCCTTCGAGGATACTGCCTGAAGAAGGGAGTTGTATAAATGGCTCCTATATCTGAAGACACAAAGACTGCTTTATATTTGTTTCCTTCTACAGCAGTTTTGTAATGACAAGCTTTATAAGGTGCCAAGGCAGAGTTTTCCTCTCGGGCTGTGTAACCTTTAACAGCCTTGCGTTTGAGCTTCTTTTCCTTGTATCTCTTGCTTCCTGCGTGCCGTTATTGTGAACGCCTTGTTTCACCCATGCTGAATTGGGGAGAAGTTCACGTGTCACTTTGGCTACTGTGCCTAAGGATGGGGTAGTAGCATGTCCGGTAACATTCCTACAATGCTTTTTAAACTGAATGCAGTATAGACAAGACTCTTAATGTATTTGGGGAGCATGACACTTATCAGAGTTCATTTGGCATCGCAATACAGTGTTAATTCGGAAACGTGAATTTAAATATCGGTGCCATTTTTATCTTAGGGGAATCTACAACAGCGGTTTGCTCGCTGTAGAGATTCTAGCCTGAGAAAGTGGCTTGTACCCCCTCCCTCACATACCAACATCCTTTCAGCTTTGCTTACAAGAGCAAGTTGAAAATGTGCATTTCCGTTGCTGTCGTTATCAGCCTACATACTAAGTTTGGCCACCTCCCCTTTTGTCTTTTCTGACTGCTTCAGCAAATGAAGTTGAAAATGTAAGAGAGAGGGAAAGGAGCTTGAATGTCCATCATGATGCTATTCATGTTTAAACAGATGAGTCTTTTTTTGCCTTTTTCCTCTCAGCACAGAATTGTATGTTATAAAGACTATTCTAAAAACTCGTGTTTGAAAATGTAGCATTGCAATGCTCCATTAAAACTTAATTTGTAACCTTCTGTGTTCTGTTTGAACAGACCGGTGTATGGACCACACTTGCCAGGATTGAGCAAAATTTTTTAAAACCACTGCATGTAGGACTCAATATGTCAAAAGCGCACTATGAAGCAGAAATAAAGAATAAGAAAGAAAACAGAAGAGGTTAGTTGTTTTCTTTTTTTCTTAGCTTTGTTCATATTTAGAAACTTTGGAAATCCTTTGGAAACAAAGAACTGGTGAGTGCCGTGTAGATCATATTTTATGTAACTGTTGACACTATTCCAAATTTCAAATAGTAATTCAGTAGTTGCTATATTTGGTATTAATACTTAACGCAATTGGTCAGAAAAATGTGAACTCATTTATCTCTCATCACATTTGTAAACCTTATGGAAACCTGACAGAAATGTCACATGAAGATCTTCAGAGCTTGTTGTGCATTTGTACTTTTGATGTTAAGGTTAGACAGGAGCATCTAAGTCTCTCTGTGAATATGTAGCCCTTAGGTGTCGTACTAGGTGTGGGGAGGTTAACAAGAGAAGAAATAATTCACACAGCAAATAGATTCTCTCTTAAAGCCTGAAGGATTACATTCTGGATTTTTTTTTTTTTTTTTTTTAATCTGACACACAGAATCAGATTCTGCTGTGGGTTAAGCAGGCACATTCCACGGGGCATAAGAGCTATAGCTTCTTTAGGCCATCTCTGTATGTCAGATTCTCTGTCCCTTTGTGGTCTCCAGTATAATTAAGACTGCCCAAGGAACTTGCTTCTGCTACCAAAAATGTCAGTATGGCTTTTGGCCCCTAGTCTTATCCTCTCCTGTTACTGGAAACAGTATGAGGCAGAGAAGGGAAATTTTTCTGAAGGCAACCTGTGGATATCTTTCTAAAGAGAATCCTTTCAAATGAATCAGGAGGCTTTTTCATAGAATCACTTGGGTTGGAAGAGACCTTCAAGATCATCGAGTCCAACCATAAACCTACACTGCCAAAACCACCCCTAAACCATGTCCCTCACCACCACAACTACCTGTCTTTTAAATATCTCCAGGGATGGCGATTCCACCACATCCCTGGGCAGCCTGTTCCAATGCTTGATGACCCTTTCTGTAAACAAGTTTTTCCTAATATCCAACCTAAACCTCCCCTGGCACAACTTGAGGCCATTTCCTCTTGTCCTATCGCTTGTTACTTGTTTTCTTTAAGTCCCTCTTACATTTCTCTAGCCTTTGACAAAGCATAAAGAGATTTGAGTTCAAGAGACAACATCTAACCCATAATAGTAAATGGTTTAGCCTTTTTCCTCAATGTATAATCTTTGTAAGTATTAAGTTGAATTTCAAATAGGTGGTCTGAATGTAAGAGTTCTTCCCCTTAGTTTTCAGACATGTCATTGTAGTTTTGCTTGCTGCAAGTAAATGCCTGAAACAGAGAAGCCTGCAGCCTTTTATTAATGAAATATGTATTTTATGTCTGGGTTCATTAAGTCAAGCTAAAGAACCTTCTACTGTCTCTCTGTGTAAGGAAATATTAAAAGTGTATCACAAACCAATCAGATCTAATAATTTTTTTTTCCTTTTAAGGAGCATTTTAGCTATATACTTTTTTTTTGAGTTGCAGATAATGTCTGTTTAATGATGTAGTCATGTGATACAGAAAGTGTAGAGAGATCATCCAGCTCAAACTGTCTTCCTCTTAAGGTTCAACACCTTCTGTCCTGTGTTGGGTCAATCCTTAGGTTTGTGTTTTGTAACAGTTACTGTCCAGACATGCTAATCCATTAAATACTCCTTTCATTCTAGAAGTTATGTGAAACAGCAGTCTGATCTCTGGTTGGTTATTTTCTTCTACAGAGGCACACCGTTCTAACACAGTTTGTTCTCTGACTGTTAGTGGGGAAAAGATGCCTGCAATGACCACCGAAATGCAGCTTCAGGTGAGTTTGCATTTCCTTCCAAGTCATTCAGAAGTATTGACATTTTATTTTCAGTCTAGGCACAAATGTACATGTACAGCAGGTAAAAAAAAAAATAAAAAATTCTTCTCATAAAAATAACATTAATCTCTTTTGTCATTTCAGGTTTTACACTCGGCTCTCTTCACATTTGATTTAATAGAAAGTGTTCTAGCTCGAGTAGAAGAACTCATTGAAGTGAAAATAAAAGCTGTAATGGATGAAAATAGTTAGGTCAGCCAAAGTATTTGAATTAAGGTACTTCTTATAAGATCATTTTGGCTATGAGACTTTAGTTGAAAAGGAGGTTACCAACCTTTAAAGAAGAGCAATTTAGAGTGGCCTCTAGAAGAACTGCAAATGCGGCTTTTCCTCTGGCTTGTTGCTCTTCTCTTTTTTTATTTCTTTTTTCTTTTGTTATTGTTGTATGTGATTCACAGAGATGGCCTATTTATTAAGTACTCCTCTTCTGAATTTGATGCTTTTTTGTAAGTTTAGAGACTAAAATCAAGGCGGCGGGGGGGGTTGTTCTTATGCTGCGGCAAGGAGGTATGGTTGTGCATTTATTTTTCCGGGTTTTTTGAAAATGTGTTAGATAATAGTTCCCGACTGGTGTTGTGAATTACAAAGATTTTTATAAGTGACCGGAGAACCATTAAAAAGAACTGTTTAAGCACAAGGTATTTTTTATTAGCACTTTTTAATGTTGACAAACAAGCTTCTATATTTACAGGCAGGACTGTAAGCTATAGAAAGATAATAGTAGAAACACTATGGCAAATGAAACCTGGTTTTAAAGAAAAACACATCAACTTTGAGCCAAATAAGATGTTAAAACTTTGTAAAACAACAGGTAACACTTACGTTTAAAAGTCACACTGGATACGATTTCATACATATGCCTGTATTTTGGAATTGTTTTGATCATCCTTACCTTTAATGATAAAAAGTTTTCCTTAAGATATCAAGTAGTTTGGGAAGTTGTTATGAACAGATGAGCTCCTAAGTCTGGAATCAAGTTAAAACAAAGATGGCTTTTCAAGCCAAACAAGGATGACACTTTTTTTTTTTCCTTAGAATGCACATCTGGTATAATGTATGCTATTTTTCACTGTATAGTTATTTAAGATAAATTTTCATTCCAAATGCTTAAGTTGTATATACAGTCTTTTGAAATGTAACTATATTTTTAAGAACGTTCTGTATTTTGTTTAAAATGTAGCCACTGTATTTATGAATAAAAAACCCAAATACTAAATTAATTGCAATGCAACTGGTATTCCTGAAGCATCTTCCAAACTGGACTGTTTTCTATTATTTGGGCTTTTGTCATTGCCATTTGGTAACGAGTATCATCTGCTTGTGGCTTGGAGGTTATCTTAGAGGAAAGAAAAATATTAGGAGTAAGACACAGTAACTGTTAGGTAATAGAATATTCAACATCCTATTTTTCAAATGGTACAAACATAAAATTATTTAGCAGTGAAATATGAATCATGTTTTTTGAAGTAGATATTCAGGAATGGTGACACAGAGGTGACTGGATGTATCCCTTTAGGTGTGAGACCAGTCCTAAAATAATGAGTCCTGTCAGCGTTGCATCTGATTATCTAGATAGTATTGCAATAGGAGTTGGGTATGGTAGCTCAGGATTAATTGGATGGTATTGGTCTCTTGGCTGTGTCTGTTAACCCGAGGAGAAAAAATGCCTTTTTTTTAGGCCCTATATCAGTTATGGATTCTCTGGCAAAAAATGAGCTCCTTAAACTGGCTTTGCACTTCATCCATAAGAAATAATGTAATGGCAACGGATAGATTTGTGGTATACACCATCATCACTTCTTACGGGGCTCTCCTGTTGAAATCTGGTGTAAACATTCTGAACAAGTAGAAAAGCAAATTCAAGTTTATAGGATCAGCAGTAATCTCAAAAGCTTTTTAGGTTAATGCTGTATTAAGAGACTGGGCCAGACATCAGTAGATTCCATAAAAAAAGTTTAAGTACAGTGTTCAACGTCGTAGTAAGTGTTTAACAGCTTTTGCCATATAATAAGCGAGATGTAGCTTGCACACTTTTAAAATGATGAATGCTCTGAATAGGTTAATGCTTATTATTTTGAGATGTCTACTTCAGAAAAGGATAAAATATAAACTCATACTTGATTTCTAACATGTCATTCACCCTGCTCTTTTTATTTTTGGTACATGGGATGCTGCTAGTACTGTTACAGTTAGTATCTAAGTTAGAGTTTTCATAGAAAAACGCTCTTTAAAGAGGTTCAATAAATAGATGTAACTAATAATTTGTTAATGTATACAGGTTATGTTGCAGATACCCAGATAAATTATAGTAATTAAGCTGTAGAAATAATATACTAGTACAGGCATTGTTAAAAATCCACAATTAACTAGAGCTTTCAGATTGACATTTTTACTTTGTTGAAGTCATTACATATTTACATCTCATGCTCGTTCTGCACTACTAAATGAAGTGCTAATTAAGAGATGAATTAGAATCACAGAATAGTTTGGGTTGGAAGGGACTTTTAAAGGTCATCTAGTCCAACCCTCCTGCAGTCAGCAGAGACATCTTCAACTAGATCAGGTTTTTCGGAGCCCCATCCAACCTGACCTGGAATGTCTCCAGGGATGGGGCATCTATTGCCTCTCTAGGCAACCTGTGCCACTGTTTCACCACCCTCATTGTAAAATGTTTCTTCCTTATACCTAGTCGAAGTCATTTAGACTCTTAGTCACTCTTCTAGCCATTACCCTTTGTCCTATCACAACAGGCCCTGCTAAAATGTTTGTCCCCATCTTTCCTGTAGACCTCCTGGAAGGTACTGGAAGGCTGCAACAAGGTCTCCCTGGAGCCTTTTCTTCTCCAGGCTGGACAACCCCAACTCTCTCAGCCTGGCCTCACAGGAGGGGTGCTCCAGCCCTCTGGTCATCTTTGTGGCCCTCCTCTGGACCTGCTCCAACAGGTCCATGTCTGTCCTGTGCTGAGGGCTCCAGAGGAATTAGCTCTTAAATTTCATAGATGTTATTGAGAGCTTTAACAATAAAGACTCAGCTAAAGGATCAGAGTAACAGTCCTACCTCAATGTATTATTGTGTAATATGTAGATGGATTGTGGTCAATATGACCCAAAGAGTTCCATTAAAGAAAAACAAATACTTTATAGTTCTTAGCTTTTCCTGGCTAATCTACTTCTGAAGAACTAAAAGTTTTAAGTATATGCAACCAGACTTACCTTAGCTATAGTTAGCATTAACTGAACAGTTTCAGCAGTATTATGAACTGGTATTATACGTAAATTACTGCCCAGGAATCTGCACATCAGAATATAAAGGTTACTTTTAGAATGCACATTTGATTTATTATGTCATAGAACTCAAAAAGCATCCCCATGTGATGTAAACAACTTCTCACTGTGCCTTCACCACAAGTACGTAGAAGATTGCCTTTATCTTTAAAGGCAACTGGAGAGTTCATGCTGTTTGTATAGCCATCTGTCCCATTTCTGTACCACTTGTTTAGGTGGGATTTGGAAGGGCTCATTTCTTTTTCTAGAGCTCATATCTTTTTCTAGGGCTCCTTGACAATCAATCAATCAACACTTCTTAAGTATGTGTACATTCAGAGAGAACTAAACCCTCTTCTGCTATACTGTTGAAGGCTGCCTGTTCTCAGTGCCAGTGAAAAAGTGTTTGAGGTTTTTTATGGCTTTGGAAGAATGCAGGAAAGTATCTAAAAATGTTGTGCTAAAAATACTTCAGAATTTGAACTAAATCTTTGTAGCATACTATCTAAATATAGCAATCCGTACATCAGATGCAATTAAGATAATGGGATAATTCTGCTAAGAATTTCATGTAAAGACTTGTTCATTCAAATAATTTAACCTAAAATTCATTCTTTTTCTATAAGTACTGTTATTCACACGCGTTCATTCTTCAGAACAGAATCTGAAGATTTAAAATACTAGCATTGGTTGTCGTTCAATGCAGTCATGGAAGAGACATCAAAGCTTAGGCAAGCACAGAGCCTCTCCTTAAGACTTATATCTTAACCGTGTTTTAACCATGACAACAAAGTTAGCATTGCTGCTGTTTTCTGTTGTAGAGCTAAAACATGATAGAGATTTAACGAGAAGGAATGAGGAATTTTAAATAATCAAAAATTTAATCCAAAGAAGGTGCCCAGCTGCTCAGTTGTGTGCTCCCCTGTGACCTCCCCTTGTGACTACCACCTGTTCTTCCCCTCAATCTGTGCGATGCCTTGCACTCGTCCACGTGAAGACCCATGCTACTTAGATACCTGATCTGAACTTGGCTGCCCGTTCTTCTAATGAGCAAAACCAAATGTCATAGGCAGCGTCCTTCCCTGAGAGCAAGTACTTGGGTCACTGTTGCGTTTTGCTAAAATCTGATGCAGAAACTGTGGTTTGATTTACATTTAGGGATTAGGGAAATAAATAGATGCAACTTTGCTAATACTAGCAATGGGCTAAACAAAGGGTGAATGAACGAAATGTGTCAAAGAAACAATTACATGTACTTACCTGGATCCACAAAAATCCATTTCTATCAATACTTTTGCTTCATTTACCGCAGGTCTAAATTTAGTTTATTTTATTAATTTGATTAGTGGGCAGAATACCAGCCATTAGAACACAAGGCTGGTCTTTGCTCCAGTGTGTTTAAACATTAATATACGGATTTACTACGGATATTAATGGAATGCTCATGTGAGCTGTGATGATAAAGATTGCTTTTCTTCTCTTTCCCCCATGATGTATTCATGATGTCAAACAATCCTATAATATTCCTCTTAATAACAACAACAACAACAAATCCTTCCTAATTGCAACAAAACCATAGATAGGCGAAAAGAGACTAATACAGGAAGACCTGAAAATATCAGGGGACTTTGTTTTTTAACAATTCCAAGAGGTGACTTGTAGTTTGAGAGAATACGGCACAAGTTTAACCCCACCAATGCAAAAGCTCAGTCAGTGATTTACATACAATAGCAGAACTCCAAGCTGCCGGGTGGTAAGAAAGCATACGCACCCAAAATACAATTATGCCACGTCAACATCAATTTGGTATGGCCTGCAATGACAAAACTATTATTTTTATTTTAATAAAATTACTGACTTAGCGAATGGAATATAGTTTCAAAACACGTTTGTTAGTGATCAGTGCGTGCACAAAATCCGTTGTGCACAAAGTAGACTGAGAATTAGCATTGCCATCACCTGAATAACATGCTCTCGCAGAATGGTGGCAGAGCTTTTAAGACCTCTCATGAAAATTTATGGAATTTTCACAAATGGGTAATAGATTTCCTGCATTTCATCCCATACGCTCTGCTACTCATCAGCACTTGGCAGCGTGCCCAGGATTTAACGAAACTGGTGCTAGTTTCAAGGAGGTAAAGATCAAAGACTCCATTAGAATAGTCACTTCTTTGATGTCAAGAGTGAAAAATCACCTGCAGTTAGGACTACTGTACCTACCAGAAAATAGTTTTGACTACCAGAATGGAGCACAACTTGATAACTGTTGTCAGCAGGTATATACTGAAACACGCAAGTTTTCAGGCTTTATTAGAAATCACAGATAATGTTTTAAATAAACCAGTTTTAATGTCTAATTCCATACTTTTGGTGTAAAATAACTGATTATTTCAATTGTTCTAGCTCTGTATAATAGACACTTCCAAGTAAACAGATTCTAAAAGCTGGTAAAGAATCTGTACATGAAGCCTTTTCTCATGAAGGAAACTTGCCTGTTCTGCTTTGAAAATGACCATAAAAAGATGCTGGCAGAGCTAAGAAAACCGCCTCATTTTCCAGTTCAAGAGAAAACTTTAAAAAGAGTTATATTACATAGCCTTAAAGTGATGTTATTTGATAAAGGCATGTTATTTGATATGTTTTGAGCAATGTCCCTTTTTGTTACCTATGACGTCAGGTTGATTCACTTAGTATTCTTTTCATTTGCCATTAATAAACATAGGCTTTAAATAATTTTCCAGTGCATCAGCGAAAGAAAATTCATATTCAATTTCCAAAAGTTGAATATTCAATTCAATTGGAATTCTTGAATTCCAATTGAATTCAAGAAAATTCAATTCCCAAAAATAATTCCTAAAATAACATTCCTGAATCTAAGACTGCTACTTTATTTCTTCCTAGCAATAAAAAATTTGGTTTGATGTTGAAATCGTACCTTCTCTGAATCCTAAACATGACATTCCATTCTTCTGGTCCATGAAGAGCAGCTGACAGAACCAAAAAACTGTTCCGATGGATGTTTATAAACTTCTGAATTCTTTGGAAAAATGGTTCTTCCCTTGTTATAAGGAAGTCTTGAGTGTCTGCCAGTATAAATGCAACACCTATTGAGGAAATTGATATAAATGTATACGTGATGGCAGGAACATGACTAAATTCTCACCACAAACCAGGAATCAGAATTCTTACTCAAACATTAGTTTCAAAGGCGATGGAAAAAAACACATGAATGAATTTACACATCTTGACAGTGAAATGCAATCGTGAGATTTGGCCAGTGATGACTAGTATTTTATTTTTAAGAAAAAAAACTACAAATAACTCGGAGGTTATTTTCAACCATAACATCAAAAAACCCAACTGTGCAACCCACTTAAAGTACAGACATCTGAATGCCTTTGAAAGCACATGCTTCAGGAACAAGCAACTGCTATAATGGAATGAATTTAGGGCGAATGCAAAGACTGATTGAAGGGCTCAGCAATCCCCATTTCTAAATGAGATAAACAAACACGCCTGTAACATCTTAAAAGTAAGCTACACCGTCTACCGTGAAAAACGGAATTATAACCCTGTCAACTAAATTATTCTGAAAGGGAAAGTTAAGAAGGCTGATGTTTAGGAGGCTTAACAATGGAGGATGTAAAAGACTAGGCCAGTGTGTGCCTCGCTAATCCTTACACTTCAGGAAAACTTCAGCTTAAGGATCTACCTGTCTAAAGCATCTTCTGCTCTAAGAAGGAAGGACAGATATTTAATGTTTGCAGTTTCAGTGATTTCCTAATCAAACCTCATCAAAGAATCCTTTCCCTAACTCCTCTGCTACCACCAGGTCTGCAAACTCAACTTGGAAGCTGAAAGCCAAAGGTCTTGTGCTTACAGCCGTGAGTACTAAAAATCCTGATGGTTGTCTTACATGTTAGTGGCACTCAACGTTATAACAACATTATAATGTTGCTCAATTGTAACAAGAATTTGCTAAACAGTTCAGTTGATGATCACCAAATCTCATGTAGCTGTTGTACAGTACATCCAAAAAAAGTAAAAACCTATGAAAATGTTTCATCCTCAAAGTTCTCTGCTCCATCCTCTGATCTATGTGCAATCACAGCCCAGCTCCTTCCACTGTTGCATGACATTCCAACAAGGCAGCTTTTATTCAGTTTAGTGTAGCCTACAACATGGACTTACAGCTTATGAGTTTAAAAACATAAACTTCAAAGTACTGTACCAGAAAGAGAAAAAATCACGGATCCAATTTCCACTGATTCTGAGTATCGAACTCGATGTTGTTGCCTCTGTAGAATGGTAGAAATTTCATGATTCTAAATAAATTTTAAAAGGTTATTTTTAAAATATGCTTTCAGCCAATGAGTTAGAAATATTCTTAAAGCATTGTCTGAACCATTAGAGATAGAACCTTAGCATCGTTGTTTAAAAAAATACTTTTTATTCCACTTGCAATAAAAAAGGAGTAAAATGTTAATTAAAGCTTTTCAGTTAGTGAAATTTTTAAAGATTTGAATTGGAAGTTATCAAACACTGAATGACAATTTTGTATGGATACATTCCATTTGCCACAGGAAACTCTGGCATAATACATAAAGAAGCTCAAACATTTTACAGTCTATTTTTGTTAAGATGTGCTAAAGGAAGATTTGCAGAAGTGAGGAACATGCAGCAGTGTGTTTCTAGGACTCCAGTTGATTAAACTTCATTATTTTCACAGCTATTAGCATTTAATTTGGAAGATAGTTCAGAAAATATGTATGGGACATATCTTTAAAGCTTTTCGATAGAATGCAATTCACTCAGGAAAATTAGAACACGGCACTATGCAACATAATCATCTACAGAACAGAGTGGGTTTGGATATATTTTTCAGCCTGCAAAAAGCATTTCTGCAGTACATTCTACAGAAGCTGCTCAAACACACATATATTTTAAAGATTAAATCACTGAATCCTTTTTAGCTAATAATGTGTTCTCTAACCTACCCATTTAAAATGTAGCCAACCTGCCTATATAGGGAAGTGGCATGATTTAGTGGAAGAGTACAAAATAAAGTCAGCATAGCAAGTGAACCCTGAAGGAGACAGTAACCAGAAACGTTATGCTTTCAATTGGTCTGGAAAGGGAACACTCAATGACAGTTGCTTATGAGGTACTACTACAATTTTGGAAAAAACTCTCTGCTTCAAAGCCACTGCTGACAGTGAATTATGTAATGCACAAATATAAATAACAGCTATAAGGAAAGGATAGCTGCACAGGGAAAAGAGAAGGCTCATAACGAAAACTGACACAAAGCAATGCCTTTGTAAAAGAAAAGCCATCTTAGATTTTTATTCAGCTATTTCCACATCCCTGCTTGCTGGGAGTCCTTACGGTAGTTTTGAGTAGAGTGGGGGCTCTTATTAACAGGAGTGAGTTATGCTGGCATAGCTGATGAGATCACTGCCCTCCAATGCCTCACTTTATTATGGATTAAGTTGCTCCTGAAGCAGTTTCCAAACTGTAACAGTTTACAGGCTATCATTCCCAGACAACCAGGCAAATAAGAACAGGCTTTAAAGTGAGGTGGTTCATGAATTACTTCAACACCGTTCACCCATTTATACATCAGAGATGGGGTGATAACCTTGTCAGCCAAGCTAGCATAAGACATCCTTGCTTGTGAATCAAAGCCCTCTTGCCTCTAAATTCTCTCCAGCTGGCATGAAATTGGTCTCAGCTGCAGGAACTAATTACGAGCTCCTTGACATATCCTTTCACTTTGCCGAGGAACACAGTCCAGACTTCTGATATTAACAGATATAAATATACATCAGTATCTCCAAGACTCACTATTTTAAACTGAATTGTACACTTACTGACTAATAATCTACTCCAATGTTGATACTGTATAGTAGACAATAAAGTGTTTAGGGAGAAATTCAGAAAATTAACATTTTCGACGGAATTATTCATAGTGCTAATTTGAAAGCAGCATCAGCGCAGTGCAAAAATGATGAGTCAGGAGGACAATCCTAAAAGCAGTATAACTCAGAATAGCAGGTGGCAAGAATACTAAATAGGTACAGAAGTTGCTAGGAAACCGTCCCCCACCCACACACACACAAAAAGAACCAGTACTATAGTAGAAAAAACTAATGTCACAGTTTTATCTGCAGAAAACCCTATTCACCGACATTGCATAAAATATTTCCACGTATAGAATATAGGAAATGATTCTTTCAGCATTTCTTAGTGAGTCAGATGCTGGTCTTGACAAGTGGTGTCGTACCTGCAGGGTTGTACTCATAATAACTGTTGTTATCCATCTTGACTGTTCCTGCCCACTATTTGCTGTCATTTTTTTCAAAGGCTTAGTGGTTCTGCAGTAAAACCTCAGCTGCCACCTTCTGAAAAGCTTGGAAAGAGAAAGATGACAAATATTACCTGCCAATTACAGGCAGAGCTGAAATATTTAAGGCACATGGATCCATTAAAGATCTGATTAAAAAACAGGGCACTACTGAATTCTCCAAAACATACACAGGTGCCCACTACTACTTTAAGATGGCAATTAGATACCCAAATGGCTTTAAAGAATCTGCCTCTGAAAGGCCTAAGAGAGAAAGCAGCATAATGAACAAATGACTTCAGAAAAACGTTCCTGAAAGCACTTAAAACGACAGAGGAACATTTGCCCTGTTTTCAAAGGGCACGTTTGCCACTGTGGACCTCTTACACTAAGATACTTTTGGGAAGATTGCCCTGGGCCTCCTGCCCAGCCTGCAGCGGCCCACCAGGCCGTGGGCCAGAGCGCTAGCTCTTTTCATGTACGTTTGCCTTTCACTCCTCTGAAAATAAATCCTGGATATCCAGCTTGGCAGGCGTTTCTATTTCGGTGAGGTTCATGTGGTGCAGCTGGGGATACGAAGCTCCCTGGCAGGAGCGCGGGGCAGGCGGGAGGCCGGGCCGGGCCGGGCCTGGCCTCACAGCCCTGAGGCGGCCGGTGGCGCTGGGTGCAACGCCGGGGTTGGGGGGGGCCGGCAGAGCTGGGTTCCGCGAAACCTTTGTGCCAGCTGCTTCCCGATATAAATTTGAATCGGGCTTTTCCTCATGTTGAATAAACCTGGTGAGGCGCTAAACTGAAACCCCGGCAGCCCAGCAGGAGGCAGCCCTGGCAGAGCGACCGCCCGCCCCGCTCTTCCCGCAGCAGCGCCGCGGTGTCTCTCAGCCTGTGTCGGGGCTTGAGGAACCCACAATTTATTGTCCTTTAGACAATTATTCTCTCACCCGACAATCCCTCCCACCCGGGAAAGGGGAACCGGGGAAAAAAGGAAAGCCAAGGGCTGAAATTTAGTAGAATAAGACTAAAGAGTTAACATTAATAACACTAAAGAACTCATATTGATCCCAATAGCCGTATAAAATATACAGGGGTTGTACTCGGTCAATTCTATCAGTAGGAAGCTGTGCACTCCCAGCAGTGGGGAATGGGTCGGGAGCTGCCCCGAGGAGAGGGACTTGGGGGTGTTGGTGGATGAGAAGCTCACCATGAGCCAGCAATGGGCGCTTGCAGCCCAGAAGGCCAAACACATCCTGGGCTACATCAAAAGCAGCGTGGCCAGCAGGGCCAGGGAGGGGATTCTCTCCCTCTGCTCTGCTCCACTCTGGTGAGACCCCACCTGGGGTACTGCGTCCAGCTCAGGAGCCCCCAACATAAGGACAGGGACATGTTGGAGCAAGTCCAGAGGAGGGCCACGAAGACCATCAGAGGGCTGGAGCGCCTCTGCTATGCGGACAGGCGGAGAGTTGGGGTTGTCCAGCCTGGAGAAGACTCTGGGGAGACCTTGTAGCAGCCTTCCAGTGCCTGAAGGGGACCTACAAGAAGGCTGGAAAGGGACTTTTTACAAGAGCATCTAGTGATAGGACAAGGGGTAATAGCTTCAAATTAGAAGAGGGTAGATTTAGATTAGCTCTTGGGAAGAAGTTTTTCACTGTGAGGGTGGTGTGGCACTGGAACAGGTTGCCCAGAGAAGCTGTGGATGCCCCATCCCTGGAAGTGTTGAAGGCCAGGTTGGATGAGGCTTTGAGCAGTCTGGTCTTGTGGCAAGTGTCCCTGCCCATGGCAGGGGGGTTGGAACTAGCTGATCTTTAAGGTCCCTTCTAACCTAAACCATTCTATGATTCCATGATTTCCAAGGCTCTCTTTAGAATTCAGCTGAGGAAATGAAATGGTGAAACATGAATAAAGGTTGGATGCTGCAAGCGCTATGTCTTCAGGAGGAAGGGAAAGGCTCAGGCGTCCAGCACCGGGACAAGAAGTTCTCGGGATCACAGCCATTGTTGGAGAGACAGAACTCCTCAGCAAACTTTCTAATTAAGACTGAATGTGACATTCATGGTATGAAATAATCCTGTTGGCCAGCTTGAGTCAAGTTCCTGGTTGTTGCTCCTCATCCCCACACCTGGCTAGCTCGAAAACACTGCGACCTTGAAACCCACATACCATAGCTGGCTATAAAGCAAATATTTTCACAAATTCAGACACTAGAGTCTTCTAAAAATGCAGTTTTCCCAAGCATTAGAAGAGACCTTACTGAAAAGTAAAATTACTGAAAGAGAAATAAGTCCTGTTTTGCTCAAACCGGGACATCCTGGCAGCTCAGCACAGAGCCCTCCGGGATCAAGTGGTGCTGCGGAGCATGGAGCAGGTCTGTCCTTGGCAGAGCTGGTGGCCAGGGCCTCTCCAGGGGGCCCTGTCTCCTTTCCGCAGCCGGCAGGAGGAACCGTGGCTGCTTCTCAGCAACCTCCTCAGCAGACCTCCCACGTCTGAGGAATTAAGAGATGGCAAACAAAAGCTTCCCACAGCTAAACGCAGTGCACAGAGCTTGCTGCTAAGAAAGTACCTCAGGCCTTGGTGGGAAGTGAGGAAGCACCTGTCTACTCCTGTCTGCTGCTCCGCGTTGCCCTGCAGTGTACAGGGACTGGCTTCTGCTGGGCTGCTGCTGAAAGCCCTATCTTCTTGTCAGTGTCCCCATAAAAGTCATTCAGAAACTTGGTGTTGGCCTGAGAGACTGCTGCTGTACAAATATAGATGGTGTGGCATTTTTAGATGATAAAAAGGACAAAAATGTGGAAGGGCACCAGGCAGAACAAGTGGGTGTAATAAACAATAACGGTAATAAGTCTGCTTTTGCATAGGAAAAAATCTTGAGGGAGTGTTGTTACTGAACAGCTAATTCTGCATCTGTTTCTGGGGAAGAATACTCCAAATTGTTTTCTATGGTATTCTAAATATAGAAGTTACAGGGCACAAAAATTTGAAAGCAAGAATCAGCACCACTTTCAGTGAAAGAGAAATACTGAGAATGTTGGAGCTTCTTTTTTTGTCATGTAGGAGGAAACAGTACTTCTTTTATATGGTAAAGGAGAGCTGGAGTGTAGAGTCATTTAAAGTACTGAAAAAGAGCATTGATTTCCATCTCTGCTTTTCTCCCAGTATGTGAATCTAGACTTAGGCCTATCCACTGAAACTGGTGAAAATCTGAGATAGTAGTAAAAACTTTTCCTTTTTAAACTCTTTTTATAGCATTTTAAAATAGAAGAAAGTGACCTCATTTATATATTAAAAATGATACATTTAAGTAGCAACTTGTCTGTCTTGCTTAGAAATATTTAGACATCTTAGTCATTTAAAGATGACTCTTCTTTTTGTTTCAGACAAATAAGAAGTGGAATCACAACTCATCTCCTCTTTCTGTTGGTCACATGCCCCCGAGTTACAGTTACCCCTCACTGCGATGGTATGAAAATGTCATGCTACTTTTGATAGTAAGTCAAACGTTTCTACTACTAAACTTTTAAATTTCTGGGGACTATAAATGTGAAAGTCAGCAAATTAAAGGAAAATAACAGATGTATGAGTTATGCCAAGCTGCAGTGTTCTGGAGAGCTCTGACAGGACCAACAAACTGTGAAGCTGTTTCCTGTAACACAGTAGAGCCACGTGCTCTGACTGCGTACAAAAATCAGGGAGTTAAGAACATCAGGAATTATTTAAAAATACAATTATAAAATAATAAGGCAGTTTTGTAATGAGGGTTGATGATCCCACTGACATCTGCCAATGTGAGGTTTGAATTCATGCACGTTATGAATGAATTTGTGTTTCAAGTACTAGAGAAATCCCAGTGGTAAGAGAGTAGGAACTGGTTTGTTGTAGTGGTTATACTTGATTTATAACACTACAGTGTATCTGAGTGCATATTTTGGAATATCTCTAATACGTACATACATTAATTGAATCACAACAATTCAGATGGAGTAAAATAGGAGGAAATAGAATGGAATAAAAAGATGATCACAATGTAAATATTTTTAACAGGTCAGAAGATTTTTGTTTCCTTCAGTGTAATACTGTTAGAAATGTATGGTATGTAAAAGAAAGGACAAATTATTACATCAAAAAAACCCCAGAGAAATTTAAACACTGGGTTTAGGCTCCTGGGATACGAGCAGATGCCTTTTTCCGCTATAGCCTTTTATCGTACATGAAGCTGGACACCCACCACCCCCCAACTCAAAATGCCCACTTGAGAGGCATCAAAGTACAATGATGGGTAAGTGCAGGACAATGAGAAAAAACAAAACCTTAACAGAAACTGCTTCCTGTCAGTAGTTTGACTCCAGTTGTTATATTTTAACTTGTGTAAATTCTGTGTATCTTAATTTCAGTTGGCAAAAAGTTATACTGGAAACTTAACTGAATATACTTCTGCCTGTCATGACATTTGACAATAGTTCACATTTGAAATAAAAATAAGACTCTTTCTGAGTTAGAAATTCTGAGGGGAACAGACCCCACTGCCTCCTGTGTAAAAGCCTAACACTCGTCTGGTCCAAGTCTTATGCAATGGGCCGTGCTGAACCCTTGGGCTAGGAACTGGCCAAGGGACGATTCGGGTAGTAGTTTGTTTTGCAATGCCATTTGAGTCCGAATCTCACTACGTGACTTGGCTGTCTCTTTTTATGAGCCTAATGTCTGAAGGCTAATGAGAGCTTAGACTCGAAGGAAATAGGTTTTCCTGGATTGCATATTCTTCAGACCGTTCTCCCCAGTAGTTTCCCTTCCAAAAAGTGTCTTTGAGGGATCCTGTGCTACCTGATATTATGACCTAAATTAATTTTACTATTTACAGTTATCTCTGCTGTGAGTTTCTAGCATTTTTCTAATCTTACCTTTTAATCTCAAAAGCATTCCTTTTCCACATACCTACGTGGTGCATTTCACATACAGGTGAAGCTGTAAGAGAGGGAAAAAGAGCAGGGCTGTGTCTGGCAGCATATTAAGTGACTCCTGGGAGCAGAGAACCCCATTTGGGCAGGAATAGAAGGATCTTGGGAACAGAACTCCCATATGAAAATAATGGCTTAAACATGTGGATGAATAACTATTTTATGACAAGGAAAAATCTTTCATCAAATTAGTGTTTCTCTGTGCTCTCCTGGGTATGTTCTAAATCGGGACAACTTTTTGATTTTGTAGGGCAGTTGCACAGGTATCTTCCTTCTCTATATATTTTTATATGAGAACTGATTTTTCATCTTCACACACGTCGCCTGTCTTGTTCTCCAAATGCATGATCCAAGAAAAAGTATTTTTTTTCCTTTTAGAGGTAAAAAAAGAGGGAAGGTCCACTAAACAGATAGAAGAGGAAAATAACACTTTTTGCAATTTACAGAGCACAGATAAAAATTGATGGCAGCAGTCTACAAGTTCAATGAAGTACAATGACTCAACATTTAAGTTACACATAGGATTTTTTTATTTTCTGTCATACAGAAATCAACTAAGTATCTTCAGTATGTAGCATAGGGAAGAAAGCTTGTGGGACTATCCAACTGTACAGAGATTCTGGAAACAGAAGGCCATGTTCACAAGGAGTCATTTGGAAATACAGTTACTTAGGCCCCAGCTAATTATCTAGGTTTGAAAAGCAAGTGGGTGGAAAACATGCAAGCATTCAGTTTGAGAGTTTGGCACCTCTCCCTCACCTTCTCAAAGACCGAGAGGTCAAAATATTCTAGGACCATAAAGCCATGTACTACACTTAGTGACTCAAACTTTGCTCCAAATGCATCCCATTATACATATATAGGATTAATCTTGATTACTAGAACATGATAACCCAGAAAATAGAGATTGACATTTCCTTCTCTACCACAAAGATACAGGAGGACATTTTGTTACAGGTTGGAATTTTGATTTACAGGTGGGTCTCATGTTCATGTACATGAAAATTACCTCATTCTATGAAAGTAACAAAAAAGGTTTTACAGTACCTACAGTGAAATTTATACTGATCTTAAGCACATTGATATAATTCCACTGAGAGGCAGGATGCCATGCCACATCCAAAAAAGGGTTATAAGAAAAGAAGATCTAAAATCATTCCATTAAACACAATCATAAGAAAATCATACAAATGACTAAATGAGGATTGCATAAAGAAGAATGCTGTAGATTTAAGTCATTTAGTGAAATCAGTCTCAAAACTGGCTTACACAGTTCTGAAGTTAGGTGAACCAAAATTTTTACTTGGGTTAGCAGTCTTTCTGTTCAGACACTTTAAAATATCCTGATATTTATAAATGTGGATCTGATACCACTCATGCTAATTTCAGCGGGAGCTGAGAAAAAGTCAGTCTCTTTGACTTGCGTGCATACATATAAAACCTGATAGACTACCTGGGTAATTGGGCTCAGTCCCCAAACTTGTACGTGGCAGTCTCCGCTCACCAGAGTATGCACTCACTTAATCCAGTTAACAGTCATCTTCTCTTAACATACAAAACCTTTTATGACCATCAATGTCCTTGTTAAATACATCTAGTTACTCACTTATAGTCACACCCCCCCACAATCTTGAGGCTATTTATTGAAGGTCTGATCAGTATTCATATTTTACTGTGCAATAGCAAAAGAACTTCCATTGCATGTGATGCAAAAAGTTAGATTTCTTAGGACTTTGATTTCTCTAATGGAGCAGCCTTCTGAGCTGGAACTTTAGCAATAAATCAAGGAGAACAGGGACGCAACTTAATGGAATTTCATTATTAATTATTTCATACTTTATCTGTGTCCAGATGGTTCATCAGGATTAGAACCTCATTAAGTTGAGTACCATATAAAAACACAAGCATGCACAGTGCCTGACCCCAGTGCCAGTTCCATTACCCTTTCTGAAAAGTGAATGTTAACCTGAAAGCCAGTCCACAAATGTTTAAGGGGATTCACTCCCATGTTTGCCAAACTGTGGCCTAATTGTCTATACAGTATAGATTGCAAAGCAAAGTATAAAAGGAAGGTCAAATGCAAGAAATAAACAGGTGTGTGCATGCATGCACTGTATAGCTTCTTCAGTTATTAGTTACCAAACGTAAACAAGAACAACAAATCAAACCCAGTATTTTTCCCCAACTGATACCCGCTTTTTATGTAAATCACTTTCCTCTGTTACAAGTTTAGTTTCCTTAAACACACATGGTAATTTTCAATTGGATGCTTGGATTTAAATTAGCCAAAGAATAGTTTTGAGCTGTAATTTTTCCAAAATTGAGCACATTAAAGCTTCTTTTTCAAAAATAGCATAAATAGCTTGTGTTTAAGAGATAGAACTGAAAACCAGTATGGATTTTCTGCAAGAGATGAAAGCTTACACTGGGTTTCAAATCTAAAAGCCCATTTCTATGGAATCATCTGTTGTAACAAAGCTGCTACTTCTCATTCTTTTGTCCTCAGTTCTGTGTAGTCCTGGCAAGAATGTCATCTATCAACGTACAAATGTTAAATCACCCCAGTCATGAAATATTAACAAAATGCATACAATTATGACTTCTAAATTGAAGTCTTTCTAGCTGCAATTTGTCACATCTACAATTGTACAATGTTATTAGTAGCGTAAAACTAGAGAACTATGAAATAGATATATTGGAAAAATAGTATTTCTAGTACATGCATTTAGTATAGGTAAGCCCTGAACGTGCTTCAGCTGAGGTCAACAGGAGATTTTTCTTTGACATTAGTGGAAGCAAAATAATGACTTCTTAAATATCTTGATTCTGAGCAACATATAGCAGTTCTTAATTCCTTCATGCAAAGGTTTAGATTTTCTGGAGCAAAGTAGAATGAGCATGCTACTAATTATTTGCCAGATGGCAATAATATATATTCAAAGTTTTAAAATAGTCTCCCGCAACCTGTACCTAGAACAGGTTTGCTTATTTTATTTTCTTTTTTTAAAACATATTCCCTGAAAGAAACTGAGATGGATCATGCTAGGGGAACAAATCCTATGGACAGTCTTCGTGCGAGCAACGTGGGAGCTCTCTCGCCCACCAGTTCCACCAAAATAATAATAAAATCTGCAAACGCAAGAATTCAGTGTAATTTTGAAATAATTTAAGAAGTGTGGAACAAGATTATTAAACGTGTACAGTTCTGTCACATATCATCCAGAACTTTAAAATATTGCAAGCAAGCCTATTTCTTGTACTTCATTCATTACTAATAATTTCCAACAACACCCAAAGTAGTTTTATTATAATGAGAGTATTTTTTATCTCAAATACCTATTTCCGGTGAGCACCATGTCCCTGTCTGCTGTCTTGATTACCATTTTACATGCTATGAACCTTGATATGGCTCTAGCATCCTGATCTAACTTAAAGTTATCCCTGCTTTAGCAGAAGGTTGGACTGGAGACCTTCGGAGGTCCCTAAAAGCCTGCATTTTTCTGTAATTCTATGATTTTTCTGCCATTCTGTGGTTCTACAGCAAGTTTTTCTAAGAGAAAAATGATGAATATATGGAGTGTCCTTTCCACTACCCCTGCGACAAAAGCAGACGTTTGTTTCTTCTTATGCTCTTGTCTGATCGCTTGTGGTAGCAGCCCAGCCTACCTGCTGATTTCATTTCATGCACACTTATCTCTTCTGATCTTCACTTTAAGTCTTAGTCTCCTCGTTTCTTTTGCTATGCTATATAAATATCATGGCTTTAATCTCATGCCTTTAAAAAACAAAACAAAAAATGTTATTAACTGATGCGCTTTTCCGTTACCTCTCTCAATGTTTAAGCTCAGTTTCCTTCCTGCAATTCTGTCGTACTCTACCTAACTGGCATCTGCCTGCCTTCCATTCTGAGGATGCCGGTGTCTCATTATGATCACAGTCCTTAAAAACCATGTTCTAAACCAGTCTCAAAACTGGTATCTTATACTCATCTGTCTTATGAGCCATGTTCAGTGAAGCCAACGGTGCTTTTTCCCCTTACATCCTGTCATCCTCATTTGACTCACATCACCATCTTTGTTTATTTCCTTTGATTCCATAATTGCTTTTTTAGCAGATTTGGAAGAACCTCCACTTTCCTCTGTTTCCGGTAGCGATCCAAGTGTTAGTGCCTCAGTTTCCTTCTCTTTTTCGCTCTGCAGTATGTCTACCGGTGATTTATTCCACAAATACTATTTTAGCTAGCATCTATATGTAACAAACCTGCAGAGCTGCTTCTCCAGTTCAGACTAGACTCTCCAAAAAAATATGCCTATTGACATCACCTTTTGGAGGTCTGGCCTACTTTAAACTTAATACATCCGTACACATAAAACATCCTTCCTTATTTTTCACTTTCCTAACATGTCATTCAAGGTAGGCAAAACCAGGGTCATTATGCTAAACTCTGACTTCTAGTGTTCTCTCCTCTAAATTTCACTGACATTTCACTAAATTTCTTGTTACTATCTGTAGAATAGAGACATCCTTACCTATTCACGTACAACAATCTCACATGAGCTGTCAGTATCCCTTGTTGAATGCAACATTGTCTTCTCAGGCTTTGTCAAAGCAATTTCACTGCTCTAACTTATCCAAAATACTTCTGCAAAGCTAAATTCTTAAACATTATTTTGACTATATCATCTCTTTCTTTAGTTTCTTCACTGATGCTCTTTCACTGTTCCATCAGATGTACATACCTTGTCTTTACTTTAGAGGTCATTCAGGATCTCTTAACCACTATTCGCTTGGAGCCCGTGACACTAGCTTTGATTGGTTTTATATGAAGTTTTCAAACAAACCTTTGTCCATTCTCATGTTTTGGAGAAGAGGCCAATACAGCAGCAAAATCACCGTCAGGAGGCAGGACGCCAGAGAACTCAAGTGACTGATACAATTACACAGATAGCCACCTACACTTGCTTAGAGCTTGGACATCCTCCTGAATGAGGAAGGCCTACTGAACAAGGTCAAACAGGAACAGAGTTTAGATGACACACAGGGCTGGTCAGCAGTACAGATTCTTACAGCTCCCTCATTATCCAGCCTCCAAATCTCACGCTCCGATTTCCCCTTCTCAGAATGCATGCAGAATAAAAAAAAAGGCAGTATTTAAACTGATGATGTGCTGCAACCATTGCTTATCAGCTAGACAAATCTTGACACTCTCATTTTACCTTTCCATCCATGTTTTTTTTGTCTTTTGTCTTAACTTGGATTGTAACCACACTGTGGGAAGTCCTCGTTTTTATTCTGTTTGTACAATGTCTAGCCAGTGGGATGCTGGTCTGATTAAGCCTCACAGGCACTCTGGTAACTCAGATTAAAAACAATACTGCTTTCTATTCCTGCTACTTCATCAGAGACTATTTGGCTGTGTGAAGCTGAATTCTATGACTGCACATGTACCAACTGAACAATACACCAAATCCTACAAAACGACTAAAGGGATTGCAACAGCATCAATGGGGACTTGAAGAGAGAAGCTAATTTAATTTTCATACAACTGGAAAAGTAAATGCAAAACAAAAAACCAACTAAAACCCCCTAAATGTGATTGTATTTCATATGACAAACATGGAACTTTGTATGCCACTTTTCAGTGTTACTTTTTTAATTCAGTATGAAGTTAAAAATATGGGTAAAGCAAAAAATAGACAAAAGGGACCCTTCTTTCACTTTTAGTCACTTTTACTAAGCCTTTGTCTTCTCGTTTCCATCATTTCATTTTGTTTAACATGTGAATGGCCTGCCAGAGTATCAGGATTTTTAAGTTGATTAAACTTCATTTTAAAAAACTTTTACTTTAGTCTTTTACACAGAAAACACCATTCCTCAGCCTCCTGTAAGAGCTTCTCTGGAGTTTCATCTTCTGTTATGGCTAAAACTATAGTTCTTTCATTTATCCAAAAGATTATCCACTGTTGATATACCTTGAAGGTGAAAAATAGGTTTTCTTGATGATTTGCACTTTTAAAGGTTCTTCTAACTCACCCAATATGAAAATGGGTAAATACAGCTTATTACATTTAAAACATTTTGAAATTGTAATATCTCAGACTATTTGTGCTCCTAGGAGCTAAAAGAGTTGGGGAAAGACTTTTATTATAAGACTGAACATCTGCTTCCCATGAGTTTTAAGTCCTCTTTCATTATGAAGAGAAAGGAAGGCTTCCCTTTTTTTTTTCTTCCTGCCTTTATATTAAAAAATGAGATAAGAGTTCTCCCTCCATTTAATTTGGGGAAAATAAAACATCACTTCTACTTCTGTATCAGAAATCCAATCAAGTGGCTTTCTAGGTAAATTGTTTTGCCTTAGAACTCTTTATTATGTCAAGTCCAGAGATAAGTCATAGCTTCTTTCGTCATATGCTAGGGCAACTTTGTATTTCCACACAACTAAGAGTTTCTGACTACGAACAAAAAGAAATGACATTTCTAAAGAAAATTAAGATGCACTGTTGGAATTGTGCAAAAACTTGCAAAACTGACCATATTATTAGTGGTTACAGCTAGCTAAAGTTGTGCACGTATTTTAAATAGCTTTAAGAAAAAAACCCACGTTAGTAGCCTTTTACTGCCGTATGGCACCCACTTCTGAAGGCACTTCTGTTAATGACTAAGAGGAGGTAGAATACTTCCCATGTATATTTTAAGCTGTGCGAAAGACAAGCCCTACTATTTCCATAATGCAGGTATCTTAGAGATACCTTAGAGGCCCTGACCTTAGCAGGGAAAACACCCTGGATGTTTCAGGAGGAGTTGTGACTGGGTAAGAATTACAAACAGCTTCTCCCTCCCTTCCTCCCCTGTCAAATCAGAAAAGACAATCAACAGTTCCACCCACACCCAAAGGAATAGCCAAAAGCAGCAAGAATGAGCAGTACTGAGAAGTATCTCCTATTTCACCGAGTCAGAAGAACGGTTATGTTGATATTTAGCCACATTATAAAAGCTACACTATTAATGAAGATGCAAGAATCCTGGTATCCCTCCAAAAATGTATCATCTATGGGAACAAACAAAACCAAATTCCTGAGAACTTTGCTATGCCTCAGACAGTGCCAGAAGGGTGCAAGTGTAATGAACCGAAGCCTGAAGGCAATGCTAGTCAATGTCAGACTTCTGACGTAACACTGACCATGACTTCAGACCGAGATATCAGACATACTGTTTTTTAGAACAGGAGCACCATTCTACCAACTCCTGTGAATTCACGCACTATGCCATTAAAAATTTTTACTTAAATATGTGCATTTCCAAGAAAGAAGTAGTGCTCTTCCTATAGCACAGACCCTCTAAAGTCTTATATTTAAAGGAAAGACAATTAAAATTTATTGGAAACTTCTAAACAAGCCAAAATTACAAAAAAATCAAACCTGGAAGAAACACATGAAAGAAGCTGCTTGTATTAGTAAGGCCCAAGGCAGATTCATATTGAAACATTTTCTTTGAACATAAGTATATGTTTCCGTCATTTAAAGCAGTGTTGGCACACATCACCTTTCAACACAACCATTCCGAATCTTTATTGTTGCAAAATGAAGTCACCATATAGAGAGGGGGAGAAAAAAAGGAGAGGAATAGCTCTACTAATTGTGCAGTCATCTTTAAGTTCTTGCTCAATGAGAATATTAAAAGGTCAGAAAGGAAGATGAAAGGGAGGGTGGAAACCAAGATTTTTCTTTCATGTTATCTGATTTTTCTAACAATTCTAGAAAATACATGCTCAAAGTTCATTTTTAGAAAAGACATACATTTAAGCCTTGAAAAATTACTGTACTTGTGGTTAAAACTAGATTATAAATTAACATATTTACCTCATTATATCAGAAAGATTGCCTCAGTATCAAGAATTGCTCGTTCTTGACTGATGCAGTATTTCATTATTGTATGGAAACAACTCATCAAAAATAGATTTGGGGAATGGGTTGGAGTTCAGCTGCAAACACGTGATCACCTTAATGATGGGTTTCCAGTTCAAGAATTGTCCATTCCCCTTGAGGGGAGGAACAGTCTTCAGATGAAAAACTTGCCACTGTAATGCTTGCTGAAGAATCATCAAGCGGAGACATTAGTTCAGTCCACCTACTGAATGTGTCAACTTGTGATGTACCCTGAGGATTTGAACCATCTCGTGCCAGAAACAGTGTCTGATTGATAAGACATTGTGCTAAATTAAGGTCTTCAGGAACAGAGTTTTTGAAACCTATATTTGAGTCCTGCTCAGATAACAATTGCCTGAGAAGAATCCAGTCCTGTTCTGCAAACTGCTGATCTTCAAAATCCACATCTAGAACTGCTGTTTCTGAATCCATCCTCTGCTCAATTGCTTCTCCAACATCCATCTCATATATTGGAGAAAGGGTTTTTGAAGGCCGATGCTCATACATGCAGGTTTGTGCCATTGTGTCATAATCATCTATGTCTCCTGAAATAATTCACAATACTGTACAATGTAAAAATTGCAGATGATCCTCCCCTCAGGGCTGTGTAGAGCAAAATTTAACTCACTCAGGAAAGACAATCCAACCATGTTAAAAAAGGGGGGATGGAGGGTTATACAAAATTGACAAAATTTGAGGCATTTATTTCCTATATAAAAAACAAAGTATGATTTATAAATTAAGTTAAAGCAGCAATCACCACTGGTAATTAACAATAACCTCCATAATTAAGTTTCTGATACAGAAAATGACAATGTAAATATACACTTAATGCACACGGAATTTCTCATTTACTACATAAATTAAATTTAGACCAGGAGGTGCATGGAGGGAATTAATAGAGAATGATTACTGAATGGTGACTTAAGCTATGTCAGCTTACAAGAGAATTAAAACCAAAATTGTTTATCCACAGGCTTATTTCTACACTGCACATGCAAGGGCAGCTGCAGGCAAGGGCAAGCAAACTTAAAAAAATTAGTACAGACTATTAATGTCTTCTTGTTCTGTGGTCTGGCTGAACATAGATCATGATCAGCATTTCATTACTCCGAATACACAATAGTTGTAATCAACACTATTGTATATTTTTGATGGGATAAACAGACTGAATTATTGGTATAAAGAAGACAAAACACAAAACTAGACAAGTATTCATCTAGCTACATGAAACAAGTTAGAACTTTTCTGTATATAAGCATTAGTTTAAGTATAATCTCTCTTTTAGGAAATAAGCTTTTACTGGTAAAATTTAGAATTTTAGACATCTCATAAGCTCTAAATCAGAGTTCAAACCTGCTCCCACTGATGTATATGGCAAATATTCAGTTATATTCAGTGGGAGAAGGATCCAAATTTGTGTATAATATATAAATAAATAAATTACAACAATAATGCATATAGCTGTTCAGGTAAACAGTTCAGTGCGCTTTAGTTAAGGTTATTACTGTAGTTATTGCACATCCCATTCAGACATACTACATGTTGTCAAGCAGACAAAACAAATACTAAGATTCCATCAAAAGCTGATGCTGTCAATGTTAGATTGGATCAAAAATAACTGAAGTACAGACAACTGCATCCAATCTTTCTTTTAGCATTACATAAAATCTCTTTTCTTGTAGTCAAGTTTCTCATTGAACAGCAGGGTGTTGACGGATATTTCAAACAGACAAGCATTCTCTACTCAAGTGAAATACTTAAAAATATTTAAATTTAGTTTCAGCCAAAATTACTTCAGTTCAGGATTCAATCCCAGACAAATTGTCAAAGCTTTCCCTATTAATTTGTGTTTGAATGACTGAATGTTTCTATTTCTGTACATTACCTGGAAGTAAATCAGTATTAGCGCATTCAGTAGTTGCTGGTTGACTGTCTCTCACTTGACCTTCCTGAGTCAGTATCTGATTCTTACTGCCTTCTACAGGTTTTGCAGAGCTGCTCTTCTGCACATCAGAATTAGTTTCTCTCTGATGAAGATCCAAATGACATGGCCTTTCTTGAGATTTTGCATCATTGTCTAAGTACTTATTGCACTGCTCAAATTCACTTGCCACGTCATTCTTCACGTTTACTATTTGTTTTTCTCCGGGACACAGACTAGCTGCTGAATAGACCTTCTCTGGGCAATTTTGTTCAGTCATTGAAGCACCTTGATTCTCCTTCCCCGGGATTTCATTGTCATGAAGATTTAGGAGAGAACTTTCACTTTTATCTGATCTATTGTCTCTATCCTTATGCTGTTTGCAATCTAGGAATCCATCTTCAATTTCCAGTGAGTATCTCGAATAAAAAGCATTTCCATGGTGCTCTTGAGAAACACTGTCAAATACTTCTGAAGGAGTAAGAGAATCTATTGAATGCTGACGTGACGTATGAGTTTCCACTCTATCATCAGATGCCAATTCTTCGCATTCATCTACTGAAAGTAAAACAGATCGCTTGAAATGTTTACTTTTAGAAAACTCTTGACTTGCAGTATCATTTTCCGTTGCATCTTCAAAAGCTAGATTATCAATTCCTTGGAACTGTTGAGTAGGAACATTTGATGGAGGAAAGTTTTCTGCAACATTCTCTGCTTCAGATCGGTCATCTTCTGTTTCATCGGCAGAAGAAGAAACTTGGTCTGCTTCCTGAGTAAACTGTGCATTGCCAAAAGTAGAACTTTTGCTTTCTCTAGTATTGGTTCTTGTACTTTCTTGATGGGACCAAATTTCAGGTCTCTTTCTTGGTATTTCATCATCACTCGTTGAATTAACACGGAAGAGATCAGAACCCTCTTTTTTCATTTTTACTTCTATTCTTAAGCTGCTGTCATAAATTTTTAATTCCTCAGGTGTGCTGGTGTCACTGCTGCTTCTTCCAAGAAAATCATGGCACAACATAGTGCTGCATTTAGAAATCCCTCTTTCATTGGATCCTTCATCATCCTGAGAGCCTCCAGCATCATAATCTTCTGATCTCGGTTTTATATCGTCAGAGGATGTGGTTGCACTGCCAGTATCTGATTCAGGACTCTCTTTTGGATCTAGTGCACCAGTACTCCAGTGGTCCACGAAGGGAGTTTCTGCATTTTCATGGTTTTCTGGCATTTCTGTAGGATCTATAGACTCTGTGTAACTGGGTGAACATTTTTCTGTTATTTGTTCTGTGGAACATTCTGAAACATCATCCAAATCTGCCGTTACTGATTTATATTCAGTCAAGGCTGATGCATCATCACATGTAAGAAATCCCTCCGCATGAATCTGAGGCGATGATGTCTCATCCTCGTTATTGGTTATGGTTCTGGAAAAGCTTGGTAAAGCATTTTCACCACAGTTAAGACCTGTTTCAGAGTTTAATTTATCACTTTGTTCAGTACAGACTTTTGTTGCTTTTGAATGTTTCACTGGTTCTCCTGAAGCCTTCTGATTGGTTTCCTTGGAAAAGTCTGAGTATCCCTCACTGGGAGGCTGTGCATGACAGTGAAATTCAGCTGTATTGTTGTCTTTCTCTGTACCTTCAAGCTGTTTAATTCCACTCTGATCTCCACAGATTTGTCTTGTTTCCATTTCATTTTGCAATGAAATGTGCAGTTTGGAAATAGTTTCTTCTGTAGTTAGAGGAAAAGATTCAGATTGTGTTTTGTATTCCACATTTTCAGAAGGATCTGATAATTTTTGTTCATTGGGTTGACAGGACACCAGCAGTTTATCTTCGCTGCTACTTTCCACCACAGATTTTAAAGATTCACTTTGCTTTGGAGAATAGCCTTCATTATTATCATGAAGCTGACCTGCACCAGTATCAGTCATATTTTTTTCAAGTTTCTGTCCTGGACTTCTGTGCTCAGAAGTGTGCACATTCTTCTGGACAACAGGAGATTCACTCCTTGAATGTTTTTGGGCAGAGGACTGAGATTTCAACACAGATTGCCCAGCTGTTTTTGGTTTTGGGTCTTTATTATTCACAATTTCAGAATTTTTTGATGGAGCTGGAGTTTTAGGTGTTATTTTCGCAGTGGCTTTTGCTACAGGTGTTTGCGACTGCTTAACACTCTTCTTCTTGGCCAAAGGATGTTTTTCTGGGAGTGTTGTCTGAACCAGATGTTGTAACAGATTTTTTTCTTCATTATGTTTTGGAGACATTCCTGATTTCAGTGAATTTGGTGATTCCCCCTGAGATCCTACCAAACAGTAAAAAAAGAGACTATAAGGATTGTATATGGCAGGCAAATTATATTCACCAAATTTATGTTAGTGTTTGCTTATGTTGAGAAGCAAGTTACTCAACTTTTTATGTAACTAAAGGATTCAAGGCTTGTTAAAGAATTAAGAATTTAGATCTTAAATGAATACTAGACAAAAATACCATCTTGTGTTTACATGCCATCTTTAAAACTAAAGCCCTTTATGGCCTGTACATAAAGGAATTACTTCAACATGTAACTGAAGCGGTCATCCCTGGAGTAGAAAGCAGCAGCTATCTAACAGCATAAAAACACTGCACAGCAGCTTAGCACAGGAAGTGATGAGTACTTTATTCAATTTATATTGTAGAGGAAATGCAAGTAGGCAGAAAATAATTACATTAGTTATAATGCGATTAGAATACCAGAATTAATATCCCTGCTCAGTCAGAAAATACTGCAAGATCTTTAATGACCGCAAATTGACAGGACCTGTGTTTTCTGTATCATAATGCATTTAAGATAATATAACTTGAATATTCTTTCCCCACTAGTAATTGTCAAGGCCAAATGAGATTAAGAAGAGATCCATCCTTAACACTTTGCATCTTTATAAAGTGCGGTTTCCTCTCTGTGGTCTGCAATGTCATTTCCCACACTTGATACAAATAGCTGTTGAAATCACCTGCTCTTTTGTGGGGTAGGTCAGTGTCAGTAGTGCTACCCCTACCACGGTCACCAGAAAAGTGAGACAAACTAACAGTTCATAAGGAAGTCTGCAGTGCAGATCTTTGATGCACATTATAAATGCTTGACCTACAGAATTTCTGTTGCACTCAGTCATGGTTCCAAATGCAGAAGTGCAGGGGATCAGCAAATAAAAGACTCTGCAAAGCAGATTAAACATAAGCAGAAGAGAACAGCAATTGGCAGATAAGACCATCTTGTAAGTATTTTGAAGTTGACACACGTTCATTTCCATTTTACAGTTGAGGATCATCACGAAAAACAAAATATGGAAAATAAACAGAATTGTTCAGAAGATTTTGCCAAATGCTTGTGCAAAAAAAAAAAAACCAACCGAAAAACTCAAAACAAAACAACCAACCCAAAAGAGCCAAAGCCACCAAACCAACAAACAAAGCTTTGCATAATAATGTCAGACTATTTCATTGCTATGTGAAACTTTACCTTGATTCTTGGGAGAACTGATAGGTGTGTTTTGAGCCTTTTGCTGTGCTGCAGAATTGCTACTCACATTCCCTTTTTTCTTTAGAACAGCTTGTACATTTTGTTCATTACACCCTTTTCCTGTTGGTTTTTTTGTCAGACTGCAAAGAAATTATTCCACCTATTATTTCCAAGCTTAAGATATATCAACGTTTAATTGTGTTTAAGCAAGCAATACAGGTGTTTTAATATGCACACATATATAAACATTGAAAAGGCAACCTAAAAGGTATACTTTTTGAAAATAAAACCTATCTGTGTGTATGTATTTTAAATATATATACACATATAAATGGCCTATTTCACAATTTCATAGTGCTTCAGCTGTCTTGTCTGGTTTCATCTAAGCTATCCCAGAAATGGTAAGTATACAACACCTTGTGTAGTCATTAACTGTTCCAGTGTGCAGAATTCTGAATGACCTATAACAATTTAAAAATGATTAGCATGAAACAGTCCAACATAAAAGCCAAACCAATTTTATCTTTACAGGAATGTTTCTAATAGCTAACTCAAACTGCTTCACTAATAACATGCAAGAGACAACCACTCTCAGATTAAAAAGAACATGTTGACTAAACAGTAAGTTTAATAGTTCACCCAAAACTTTTTTCCACAAACATAAGACACACACATATATTTATAGATGTAAAGCAGCACATTGATCTGTAACATACCTGCTTGTTGTGATACTAGCCTCAAGCTCAGTCTTCTTTTTTTTGTTGGCGACTCCATTTGGTGTCTTTACAGATGGCTTTGTTTTCACTATTGTAAAGTAAATTCAAAGTTAACTATAGGGGAAAATATAACTACTGAAAAAATTCTAATATATGAAGATCAGCTTTTGAAAACAGCATAGATGCTAAACTTACAAAACTTTTACCATTTTATATGGCTATCAGTTGATCCTAAAATAAAGTTAGTTAATACAGGAGAAATTTAGTATTCCTATCTCAAGTTAATATTCACTTACAGGGGAAGAAGGTGACTCTCATCAATCTACAGTAGATTTTTTTTTTTTTTTAAAGCTTCCTAGGCTGGTTTTCAGTGTATGGCCAGCCTGGGACAAGCCAGAAGGGGACTTTAAAAAAAAAATAAATTTACCGGTCTGTTTTTTCCCTTCCTCTACCGATTTATCCTCTTTGGGTTCCTCTGTCTGTTCACTGGCAGTCTGGATATCTATGCTTGAGTTTGCTGACTTGCTGGAAGTTCCTGCCACAGTAACTAAGGAGGGAGATTCCTTCCCTGTGGTTTTTTTCAATGGTTTTGTTTTGATCTGCACACTTGAGGTTACTGTCAACACTTTAGGTCTGGCACCTGCAATTTTTCCTTCATGGTTCTTTAGTCCTTTGCCACTTCCTGAATTTTTTTGTCCAGTTGCAGATGATGTCTTTTCTGTATCTTGCTTGGTAACCATGCTTTCAGCCTTCACATTGCCATTATTTTCTATTTTTGTCTTTATAACAGCTCTAGCCTTTGGTGAAGCAGCTTTTTCCCCAGGTTTTGAATCTTTAGTAATCTTGGAAACTATTTTTTTGCCATCTTTCCCCTTTACATCCTCATGCTTTGAAGCCTTATTAACAGTGTTTCTATTGGTGCTTGATGTATGTCCAGATGCTCCTAATCCATCAGATTTCATTTTATCCTGATTAGTGGAAGAATCTCCCCAGCAATCTTTCTTGCCGTGTTCTGTCCAGGAAGTATTCCTTATACCAACAGATTCAGTAGTAGATTTGTTTAGCTAGAAAAAAAGCATCAGAAAAAAACCCAACCCGTAAGACATTTAGAACACTAAACTATCCATTATCTTTCATTTCCGAAACAAAGCTACGTTTTAAGTAGTACATTAATCTAAAGCAACAAGATGCAGCATAGAAAAAGTTTTTTTAAAAAATTGTATTTTAGCTCAGATTGGTGGCTTTCAAAGATATAAAAGTACCAGAAATAACTGGAGCGCCTAGTAAATGTCAGTACCTCTCTATATAGAGGATATAGAAATATCTAAGTAGAGTTTCACTTTTACTTTGGAGAAATTACTCTGTAATATATATTTATACTATTAATGTCTGCTGAAGTAAGAAAACTATTTTTTGAGTTGTATGTCCATATTTTCCAAGGAGGAATAAAGACTATGAGTATTAAAAACATAAAAAAATTATAACGCACATGATGTTTTTAACCACTACTAACAGTGCATCCACCACATAAGTGACAATATTAATTCTCTCTCAGGTAAAGGTATATACTGAAACATAAAGAATTAAGTGCCTGAAATGGAATCTTTGTGATACTAGTGTCATTGCAATGCAACCAAGACTGCCAAATCATGTGAAACCCATAGTACTTTTCTACCAAATAGTAGTGTAGTTTTGAGTGTGAGTCTCAATAGAAGAGATTAGGGCACTAAAAAAATATTTTTTCAGGGTAGGGAGTGTAACAGCCTCAGTGCCATGATGGCTTGTGATAATAGCAGAGATTCATTAGCTCAGTAGCAAACCATTTGCTCTGGGAAACAGATCAGTTTCATTACGTAGCAACAGGGGAATGTGAGATTCTGAACACAAATTCCCATCTTTTATTTGAGCTTATTGTTTGAAAACGTTGCAGAGCATAGGCTGAGTTCTAGGATGTTTGCAGTAATGGACATTACTGATTCTGCAGAAATAAAAGTTCACCAAAACCCACACTAATTTATTAGTAGCAAGTTGCATTAAATAATATGACAAATAATATTGAATTTAAAACACATGACAAAAATAGTTTTGTTTGCAAGTTTCTGAGTATTTTTAATGTTTGGATATAAATGTTTACCTGAGAACTAGTGAATACAGGTTTTTTGCCAAGTCTTCGGTCATCACCCTTGTCAAATGCAGCTGTAAAAGGAACAAGCAGTTTCTTTACTATTTAGCAGGAAAGAAGCAAGACAAAAACCAAGCCAGACTACTCAATTAACATCATCTGAAATGAGAAAGCAGTTCTTTGGGTCCTGTAATTATTCTAGGAAGGCTAATTTTGGTGACATGGCAAATGTTAAGTGGAAATACATGGGCTTACGTTCAGAACAAAAAATGAGGTATCTGTAATGACGTCACATGGCCATAATAAGCAAGTTGTTTAACTCTTGTGTTTCCCCATTTCCATAGTAAGACACACTTTTGTTTAGCCAAGCTTAAGTTAAAGTTTGCAGTGCACTGAGACCTTTGAAAGTGTACACAATTTACAAATAAGACAGACCTTCAAATTTAGAGTACTAATGACTTTTAAGCGATGTACCGTAATTTACAGAATATTTATTTATACTATTTAAAGAAAAGATTAATTACATGATCATATTAGTTTTCAAAAGTCGTGAAGTCAAAATATCTAAATGTACACAGTAAGATCATAGTGCCTCTTTAGATAGCATGCAGTGTAATGCCATGAGAGTTATCCCTGTGATTGTCATGTGGAATTTTCAGGCAGTGAATGCCCTTTTTTTTTTTTTGATTGGTCTGCTCTGAGGGAGGCATTTTTCAATAAAGCCTTTAAATCAATTGTGCTTGTAGAATACAAAAAGGATATTTATAGACAGTGTACAGACCCAGAATCAATAAGGTTTCATTTTTGTTTCCATTAATGTTTCAGCTGAAAAAATGTTTTGCAAAAAATGTATTTAAAAATTTAAGCATTCAGTGCCTCATGTGCTGACATATTTATAGATACAAAAAATGTATCTGTATGACACAAAAATTCTGCTGATTTCTTATTGAAGATACTAAAAAGATTTTTTATATAGGTCTGTAAAAATCACACAAAAGGTATGCTGAAAATGGCACCCCAGGGATCTAATCGTTTTTCTAGCAATGACTCTGCACATTAATACATACCAATATATTAAGACAAAATCCATATAAACTTGTGCCTAAGAAAACACAAGACATGTTGTGAGTGAAAAAACCCACAGTATCATCTGTCCTCTTTTGGCATTTTTGCTCCTCTATTATAGCCTTTAATTCTGTATCGGTTAAACCTCTAGAAGATAAACCACCACCAGAAATCATTAAGATGAAAGTTGATTTGAGTTATCCTAGATACATTTCACCTGAAGATTAAAATTTGTCTACCAGTATTGTGTGATGGCTTTGCCTGTAGTTAAACCCACATAATTTATGCAAACATTTCAGCCTGTATGTTTATATATAAAATGTATGTTAGTTCTGAGCTACAATTTAATCTAAAAGAAAACAAAACAATTTCTGGCAGGATAGAGTTTGGACAACTAAGGCACACCTTGTTCTTAAAATATTTTTTTTGTATTGAAAGCACTACTGCAAAATAGGCTAAGCGTTATTTACAATAAGGACATGATCATCCTAAAAATAAAACACGCCAAACCAAAAAAACTACCACCCTTCTTTCTAAAGCCAGCTCCTCATCTTGTGAAAGATTTTATAATCCAGAAAGAAATCATAAGCCTGCCTGATACAGTAGCAGTGAGCTGTTATATGACTACATCCCTAAATCATGCTTAGACTGTCACTGCATCCTCCTCTCAGCATGTAAATGTAGAATAAAATGTTATCTAGCTATAGGTGTAAATAGTTTTATAACTATCATATCTTAGCTACTAATGTCTTTAGCAAAAAGGACACCAAAATGCTTATTTCTCCTTTGAATCAAAAGCGGTTTGTGTTGAAGACTTCTCTAAAATCATTCTTTTCTTTTCTAACACTGTACTGTCAAAGCTAATATCCAACCATAGCCCGAACTCCACCATCAGTTCCGCAGCCTCAGAATACTTGCGTACTTCAAAACAAAGAAACGTTCAGAACAAAAACTCCTTTTTGTTCAAAGTGCTGCCCGTTAAAATTTGGAGAGAACACTGTGCAGCTCCTTAGGGGCTCTCTGCAGCAGCATGCACAATATCACAATACCAATCAACTGTGAAGCCAAGCTATCTGCATTTACTCACAGTGCACGAGATAAACATTATGCAAGAGACAAGCTGTATTTATACATTATGTAGAAGACGATAAAGCATAGAAACTGAATTCACAGGACGGATAATCTGCTTTGTGCAAATTTCATTCATCCACAGTGCTTATCTCCTTATAAATGAGACAGATAAGGTTTTTAATCCTACTGCAGTATTTTCAATAATTTAGACCAGCTGTAAATAAGAACAGAATCAATCTACGTGGGTTTGCTTCCCATTATATACACCCCTAAAAAGAAAAGCAGAGGAGACTTTTCATAGAAAATGACTTTCTGGTTTCCACGTTTGAAACTAGCTAAGCATGCTATTATGCTTCTATTCTAAAACACCACTTCAAGAAACCTAGAGCATCGCAAATTTTGCCTTAATTTTTATCTGGCTCCACAGTACCACCTACCAAACAAGATTGCTAAAATATTCTAAAGCCATTTGATGCCAGACATACCTGCTTGTATTTTCTGTTGATGCTCTGGCCTCATCAGCTTCCAGCTTTCTGTGTGACGAACAGCATAAAAAGACTGAACCAGGAAGACCCAGAGCTTATCACGCAGAGCCTGGATCTTGCACGTAAAACCCTGTGTTCAAGTAACAAATCAGCAGCTGGCGAGGGGCATATTGTCATAGCAACCAGTCATTATTCCTTTCAGAATCTACTTACTCCCTAAGCTAGATCAATGATGTCATCACTTATATTTTATAATGGCCTGCTAGATGGAGATGCTGTTTTTGAAGAATTATTGCCCACCACAGTAATTTTTACAATACTTTAAAACCAAGTCACCACAAGGCATGCTACAGTATTAGAAAAGTCCACATTGCCTTTTTTTTTTCTCCTTTTTCTTTCTTTTTTTTTAAATGAACCCCATAATAGCTCTTTACTGTCAGCTGTGTCACAATAAGGTCAAACACTCTAGGGAAAAATAATGTATCTGATTAAATTTTCATTGCTTTTACCAAGGAGATCTACAATAGCACCAGATTGCAGTAATTCATTTTGCATTTATTTTTCATTCTTTGCTCGTAGCATCATTCTGGATTTTAATCAGTATATCTTATCATTCATGAATTATACCAAACATTACAGTCAACCACAGCTTAAATATCATTATTTACATTGTGCAAATATACACGACATATTACACACACGGAGATTGACACTTCCCCCCAATCCAAAAAACACACACTTGTTTAAGATGCAGTCCTTGCTTCAGAGGACAGTCTTAAACAAAAGCAAATGTAGCTATGACTTTTACAAAAAGGGGGAAAAGATACTTACAGAGAAAAAGAATACACTCGCCTCACCTTTAAGTTTAGGGTAGTGCAACATTTTGGCAAGTTTTTTTGTCATCACAAATTTAAAGGGGCAGTAAAAAACAACAGAGCAGTGGTGGCCATGGGACTTAAGCTCTCAGTAATACACTTTAATTTTTTTATTGCCATAGGCAGGGTTTCTCTTTAAAAGAAAAAAGTGTTAATATCCAGTAAACAAATGCCAACATCTTCTGCACTTCCAACAGGACCTTTGATTTATGCAGATGCTTTTCTGTGTGACCCCATCTGCAGGACTGAGCCACCCGAGCTTAAAATACATCATCTGATTTGAACCCTTACATGAAACAATACCAGAATAGTTTCTCCTACAAACATTGCACATTGAAAAAACCTACCATCTCCTTCACATTTGTGGAGTCCAACAACATATCCACAGCTACAAGAAGAAAGCAGCTATTTTCATTATTAATACTTTTTTCAATTGCATTAAAAATTAGTTCTAGAAGGTCAGGTTTGCTGCTCATTGCCTGGGCCTGAGGAAACAACAAAAGGCAGCCATTTAAAACAAAAGAGCATACTTCATATGCAAAAGCATTACTGAACAGAGAGGATCTGCTGTCACACTGCGCAGGAGGTATTCCAAAGCTGAGCATCTTCCTTTGTATCCGATTCCATAACCCCACCCCTCCCCAGGCATCTACCAAATCATCCTGAGGCCTCTCGCTAACCCAAATTTTAGGAACAAGCACACTGCGATGAATTTAAGGCCACATGCAACTCTAGATCCAGAGACAAAAAATGCTTTAACATCTCCCTATTTATCTTTTTAATCCTCTATACATACTAAAAAAAAAAATCTTTCATGGGAGAAATGAACCAGCTAGATCACTAGATGTGTTCTCACCAGGAGCTGCAGCGTTACCACATTCTTGCAACTTGCAAAAAAAAAAAAAAAATTGGTAGAAGTTTGATTATGAGCATTGGCAGTGTAGTCCTTCTAAGTACATACTGTTGTCCTAGGAGTTAAAAAGCTTTTTCAAAGCTTCTGTATATATTTCTCTTTGCAACACAGAAACTGTCCCGCTAAATTAATTGGAACTTTTGCTTAACTAAGGCAAATAATCTGAACTCATATCAACCCTACCTATTATTATTAATATGCTTTAAGACAACAGTTGTTTTAACAACAACAAAAAACTTGGCACTGCCTAATTTTTTTTAAATTTTCCATAAATTGTACTTTAAAGTTGAAGCTATTTTGATTATTTAGCAGCATGAACTATCCAAAGCGTGATATAATTCAGTTTATTTGGAAGCATACAATAACGTGAGGGCACTTTTACCTGCAACAAAGTAGAGAAGCCTTCACTTTGTACTACGTGTAGGAAGTTTGCCACAATAAATGCTACACACTCTTCTTGTAGCCTAGATGCCACGGCCACAGCTGTCTCTGTCCATTTCACTTGGGGTAGACTATTGATCAGACGGTCACTCTCCATCAAAAGGAAAGCAGCATTCTTGTGGTTCTTAAAATAAAAACAGAAATTAGCCTGTTGCCAAGTAATCACCTAAAGAATTGCCGCTCGTAAAATAGCTTCTGTTCAGTTACTGAACACCACTTACACAAGGATCCAGTCATGTATTAATTTCCCTTCTCTAAATAAATTTGGATTTTGGTAATTCTGAGCGCTATACCTACCTTCAAAACTAAAGCAGAAAAAGAATAATCTACTGCTTCTGTTTTGCCTGCTGAAGTTAGGAAGTAAAGTTTTCAGTAGGTTTTATTGTATTTTTTTTTAATGGTGTGTCATTACATACTGCAGTCCTGCACAAAATAATGCAAATGTTAACTGGAGAAACTGAATAGAGAGAAACCTTTTAGGTGACTGAAAGGTGTAATAAATTCTTGAATAAAATGGCTAAGTGAAAGGTTTAGGTGAGCGTGGATGGCCTAGCATTCGGCATACATAAATACCGTAACATTTTCATAGTTATGAATCCTTTTGCTTTATTTCAAGGAGTCAGACATCAAATATTTGTCTTCCCAGATGGATTTTTAACTGAACTTACCCTCTTTATTGTCTAACATTTCTCTAAAAAACGTAACTGTTATGTTTATAGCTACATTTAAAACAAGCAAACATACTTCCGAATATTTATTCCCCTGGTCTGTGCCTTTGGTTCTTTTCTGCATTGCATCAGCACGGTACCCGAGGGCAACTGCTACTGACTGGCTAACGCATCACTTAAAAAGAACTTGCAATTTATTGTTATCCACATTAGAACAGACTGAAAGCTCTACTCTACATAACCTAGCAGGTCACTGATAAATTATGCAGTAAGATCAGTAACACTGGAGAAAGCAACAATTCAGACAGATATTTGACACAAAAGCCCCTACTGTAAATTCAGATTATAATCATGTTTGTCCCATGCAAAGGAGAAAGCATGGAGAATTTTCTTCATGCATACTGTATTTAAAACATAAAATATATCTGAACAATGGCTAGCCAGAATTTTTTTATTATTTTACTCTTCTGTGGGTAAAACCAGTTTACTTCTATGCATAAAAGGTAAATTAAGGATTAAGTATATGCTTATGGTTTGATCTTGCTCCCACTGGACTCAATTACAAGCTTTTTGAATTGTCCAGAATTCAGCCCCTGCTCACAAGTCAATAAGCATTTACTCCCATCAGACACTTCCAGTGAAATATAAAATACCTTCACTGAATTCTAATTAAATCAGCACTTTATAGGAGTGGCTCTAACTGAATTTTACTTCTGTCGTTATATTTTTTTTTCCTAACCATTCTAAAGTAGAGTCCACTTCTCTAAAAAACTGGTAGTTTTCTTGCATGTAGTTGAGACACCAGGGATAGGTACCTGAACAGTGTTTTAAACTGCACTCCCCTTTTAATGTTTCTGTGTTCATCATTGTGGCTTCCCAAAGACTTTCCCATCAGCAATCTCCTTTTCTTTTCACTTTGTCTTCCTCTAAAGGCCTGCCCCACATTAATTAGGTTTTACATGTCCAAAATTGGTAAATGAAATGATCAGTGGAGTCATAGTATTTAACTGGGTGTAACTGTTAAAAAGCTTTACAGCAGAGAATTGTAGCAGCAGAGAAAAGATGATCATAAAACATACAGTAGCCCCTTCAAAATTAACGTTAGACCTTTTATTCTTCCTCCCTCAAGCAGCCTGAAGCATTTTTGCAGATTGTGAAAAACTCCACTGGGAATTCCACCGGTTTTTGGACTGGGTGTCTAAAGAGCTCAGAGTTAAATGATCACTTACCAGAACCGTTCTGTGGGCAGAAGAGGCTTACGCTTTATTTTTTCATTTTGCAATTTTAAAAGCTTTCTAGGCTTCAGTCCATAAAATATCAGTGAATCTTGCAAAGGCTCACTAACACAATTTTTAAATCAGTAAAATGGGAACCAAATCACACTTTAGCCCAGACTGCAAAAATCTTCCAGAGGAGCTGAGTACACAGCTGAAGCAGTACCACGTACCGCAGTGCCACGATTGTTCTGCAGACGCTGGTAAAGATAGCTCAGGTACACAAACTGTAACTACAGCATCTCAATAGATTATCCCAGAAGGGAAGGAAGGCCTGAAGTGGCTCAGGTTTACCTTTAAGCTGTTCTGATAACATTGCACAAAGGTGCCTGGAGGGGAGCCTAGAACACTCTTGTCTACACTACACACCTGAGATAGTTTGGAGATGGGTGGTGGTGTAACTAAGAATACCTGTAGATCAGAAAAAACTGATCTATAATATTGAAAACCTTACTTAAAAATTCTCAAATATTTGTACAACATATGATGTACAAACCTACGTATATATTCTAGGAACAACTGAGTATACTGATCTAATATCATGGTACAACACCTAGAAGTAATAGTAGCTACAGGTACTACAGTAGCGACTGTTTGTTTTTTGTAACAGTGGATATTCTCAAGCTTCTCTTGGTACAGCCACATAGCTCTGAAATCTCTTGTTTTTCAGGCTTTCAGCGGAATATGCAGTAGCAGCCTCTACTCACAGCTTAGCTGCTGTCCTCAGTGCTTGCTGGGGTAAGTACTCCATCAAAGAAGTCTTGAGGAAAAATAACAGTCCCAAGAAGCCTTCACAGCCCTTTCAGCACAGGGCAGTTCTTGGCCAGAACCATTTAAGTGTGCATCTCTTGAACTAGGAGTATGCTTGACAGTGTGGGTAGCCATACCTGAGCTATTTAGACTGGGTAACAACAGTAACAGAGACATGGGGACAAGGACTTCAGCACGACGTATATGAAACATCACATAGCTGTCTGGTGCGTGCTAGAGCCAAAATCCTCCTGTGAATGTCACCTGATTAGCTAGATTAAACTTTGTGTATGCCAATCCACATTACAGTCACATATATCTACAGTCGTGCTTGGCAGCAGCTATACCAGTTTAGCTTTAGCTCCTCTACCTATTCTTCATATCTCTACTACAATTCTATATATTTACAAGCTAACTACTAGACCAAATTCCTGTTAACCGGTCTAGTTCAAATCAGTTACTTTTAAGTCAGCTCCGAGGGTAGTTTTATACAGAAACACAGTTAAAAAGTATTTAAATTTAGGCAGATCTAAATTGGAGCAATATAAGTATGTGCCACAAAAAATTAATTCTGAACTTTAGGGGACCAATTCAGTACTGCTACCTGAGAAGCAGAAGGTATGTATACTATACTGTTACTTTATTTTTGAAAAGTCAGCTTTTCTGTACACAAATGGCTTGTGAACACTGATAGGCACTGATCATGTGAAGTCTGAAAAAATTTGCATTTTTTCCTAATTAGAATATAGGCAAAGAGGAAAAGACCATCACAAACAATGTATGCTGCCACCTAACATAGAAATTGATACAGCAATTTGCTATTCTTCACTATCTGAATACTTCATGAGGTGATGAGGTGAATACTTAATGATGTCACAGCTGTATTTCATAAATATGTTTTGTATTATTATGCTGGACTTAGATGTGACTATGACTAGACTGTGTGGCAGGAAGCATAACAATGACATCTGCAGATCAAAACCTGTTTTTAAATTGTTATTTTAATGGGAACTTTTACATAGTTTAAGTGTACTACAGATTTATAATACTATACTTAGTATCTCTTAAATTACACTGTACAGCTAAATAAAGAAAGAATTTACATTACTCTATTTTTATATAAAGCACACTATATACTACTTACCAAAGAGTTAATCAACATAACAAGACAGTTGTTTTGAAGTTCAGTAGGTAAACTGGCAAAGCTTCTCTCTGACAAACATTTTGCAAAATGTTTTCCTACCCATCTGTTGAAAAAAAAAAAAAGAGCCTTTTTTAGGTAAGGAAGGTGAAAAATGTTCTACCTTCATTTGTTAGTACCAGCAATAATTCTAAAGTATTGTGCAGAAAAAAACATTTAAAATGTGAACATTTTATATGCCAAAATAAACCAAATCTCACAAAGCAACATAACTTCAACAGAAAGCAGAGAAATGAAAAACATAAAGCGTAATTTATTTTACTTACTTCATACAAGCAGCATATAGGCTTTCCGCTCCCACCAAATGAGCAATAGCCATGCACTCTAGTACAGGTTGCTGTTTTCCAGGAACAGGCTAGAGTTGTTGGCAAATTGTCACAATTATTGTACATTCTGACTTACAGAAACTGTACAGAATTACAAAATCTTCAATTTAAACAGAATTACTGTTAGCTACCGTAATATTTAAGTTTGTTTGCCTTTATGCAGAAGAGGGAAGTCATCTGCTTCCACGCGCGTCAGTGAAGTAGTATTCAGCCTAGTGGGCCTAATGCATGAAAATGCTCGACTTCCAGCAGTCGTTTTGTTTTTAAACTAATTTTAATTGAACAGAAATATTTTCTAAATACATGCCCATGAAATCTGCTATGCAAATATATAGTATTTCCATTTCCTATTAAGAACAATTACATATACAATGGAATGCATTACATTGTACTCTATGTATATATTGATTGTGTGGACTACTGCTTTTTGTCACTTGTGGCTTACAAGCTTCTATAAATAGGTGGATGATACCGCAGGCCTTACTCCCATCATCAATCCCAGTGAATTTAGCAGAGTTATACATAAGAATATGATCTGTTGACTTAAGCTAACACCTTGACCACACTGTTAAGTATCTTGTCAATATGATGTGTAAGCAAAAGAATGAAAATTCTTAGACTTCATGGTTCACAAAATTGCATGAGAACTTACATACCTTTTGGAAAAAATTGCAGTAATCTCTTTTCAAAATGTAGATAGCCACTTCTTTCAGCCCATCTAGCCCATACATATCTGCAATGCCCAACATGCGACTAAAGAGAAAGCAGTAGCAACAGGAATAAAAAAAAAATTGTTTTCATATATGCATTTTGCTTACAAGACAATTTACATGCTAATTTCACCTATTTGTTCCATCAGAATTTACTGCAGAAATAGACTGATAACCAAGTGTGAAACTTGCCAAAGAACACCCTTCAAATATGAACATGTATTGACCTAGTAAGAATCTCCCAACCAGCAGGTTGAGTCTACATAAAAGGAAGCCTCAGCCTCTGGCTGAGAAACTGCTTAGAAAACTCTCAGTTTCTCTATTTTAAAGGTAGCAAGTGAAAGAGATTTGTGCCAGCAGTTTTTGCATTTTGTAGGTTTTTTCCAAAGACTACAGGATTATATAAAATGTTATTAATGACATCGTATCTGAGAATTATGTCCCTTCCAAATACTAAAAAGCACAGTAAGCAAACTATTAATTATTTTACATAATAATCATAATAAGTTTTTTTTTTCTGTATCAATTAATTACCTAAACATTGACATCGGGGCATATTTTAAACAATTCCATATTTTTATTTTAGGTAGATATGCTTTGAACAACAATTTCTAACATTCAGAAACAGTAGTGTTTTAATATTTGGTGGCAGAGTTCAACAGCTAATATGTAAATGGCTTCAGGGAATAATTCACGCATTTCAGAACTTACTTCACTAACTCAGGATTCTGTATAAAACTGATCTGATTTTAATAAACTGATTATTAAAAATAAAAATAATGATATATTATCACACATTGTACATATTATTCTGAAAACTAAAGGTATAGGCAAATTGGGAATTATTTTGGTATAAAACACTCTCCTGTTTTTCATCTTTCTTATATAATATTCCAAAAATGTCTGGCCCACCTTCTCCAGTAGCTGCCAAATAAGATTTCAACAGCTTTATTTTTGGAATTTCCTCAAGTATGTTTACGTGTAATGATCATTATATTTGACATCTTTGTCTTATTTATACTACATGAAGAATTTTCATTTTGACACTTAACTGAGAAAATACAGAACAAGCACAAACTACAATTAAAAATAATAAAAGCTGACATATACCCAACATCAACTTTGTCTGGGAAGTCCAGAATACCTCCGTATATAAAATGCAAGATGACACTCATTTCTACATGGCTTATGCTGCAAAAAAATAGAAAGAAAACAATACCAGTAAAGGCATATTTAGAGTAAACCCCACCACATTTCTTAGCCAAAGAAAGCTGGTCAAGAGGGTGATATATCACCCAGCTGCTCTGTGAATGGAAGGTAAACAGTCTGATAAAATTAAAGCTCTTTTCAAGATTACTGCAATGTAAAAATATATAAATGGACTATATTTTGGGTGAATGTTGCTACTCAGTTGTCTTGGTGAAATTTTATAACACTTTAAATCTTTGAAATTAAGTCATAAGCAGACAAATACTAGTATTTTTTACACTGCTAATATGCAGAAAGGATTTTTTTCATCATCTACAAGCTCATTATTACTAGTAATAAGTCAATTATTAAGCAACTATATAGTTAAAAATTGTATTATGAAAATTATTTTTCATAGTATATTGCATCTCAAAATATTTAGAAAAAGTCTTTATGCCTAGATTCAGATTAAGAAATATGGAATTTCTACACAGAGTTGTGTTTGCATCTTTGCATCGTCCCAGCACTGTAACAGGGAAAGGCACAGAATGTCTATTTTAAATGGTGGACGCGATCTCCTGAACAATACATTATTGTACTTACGTACATCTCGGTATGCACTTTTCGGAACCCACAAGTACATTAGTATAAATGTAATCTAGCCATGCAGATTTAAATCACTTTAAAATATTAGACACATTTAAACAACAGACATTGATGACTAAATACAAAAGAAAAAAAAAAAGGTTGCAACACATGAAGAAGCAAAATCAACACAGTTGTCTCTCTGTGTATTAGTACACACGACAGCCATAAAATCAGCAAGGAAGAGTTTCCCCGACAGTCTTGACAGCTGTTATCTTAAGCAGAATTTTCAGTATTTCAGAATAAGCCATATGTACTTTATTTATAAGTGTTTAAAAAGACCGCATGGAAATCTGCACCAAGCAGAAAACTGAACTAGAAAAGGTAAAATAAATGGATACGGTTCTTAATAACATAAATTGAGACACTGGCATGAGCATGTACTCATATAAAGGTTAAGTACTTATCAGGAGATGGCCTCTGCTGAAAAACAGGGTTGAAATTTTCTTAGCCATATAAAGATCAGTCACAGGGAGAGAAATAATTGTTAACTATCAGCCTCTAAAACATAATAGGTATAGCATAAAAGCTAAGGAATCAATTAAATGAGAAGTGTACTTTTTTTAATAAGGATTAGGAAGTTCTAACCAAATCAACAGATAACTTTCCTGATTTTGCAGCAGTATTATTACACTGACAGAAAACTAAAATTATGAAAATATGAGAAAATATCACTTGGCCAAGCAATTTTATATTGGCACAAAGCCCCTATATTTTGCAACACTGTAAGGTACACAGTTCTTTCTGGAGAAAGCTGAGTCAGCCAACATCATGCCTGAACTAAGAAAGCTAACATGTACAAGTATCAGTATTAGTTTGCTTTGAAAAAAAATTTAATATATTTCAATTGATTTTTCTGATACTGTAAAAAACTAACCTGGCAGTCCCCAGTTTATCTACAAAGTCTGAAGTAGTCATCCTCCACTGACAGCTCCATTATTTTCAGCTCTTACACAGAAAGTCATTGCGAACAAGCACACTGGTCAAAATTGTTTTAGAATATGATGCTGAGATGTTGTCAAACACTGTTTAAGAAGTGTAATTGTTTATTTATTTGTCTTTACACTGTAAATATACTCTTACTGTACAAATAGCTATGAAAACAAATTACACTGTTCAGACATTTATAATACTTTTCATGACATGTACAACATGAAGTGAGAGAAAAGAATTGTAAAATAGACTGTGAATACTAAAACATACTCTGCAAAAAAGGCTTAGTACTCTTCTACTGATGAAAAAGACTTCTTGCCTGAACCATCTGACAATATTAACAAATACACTACAGGGGCTGTTTCATACTGCAGTCAAAACACTACTCAGGAAATGTATCAGGTTGAAGAAAAGTGTCAAGGCAGATTTAATCTTCAGTGCTCTATGCACAGTGCAGTTGTTACATATTTTCAGTGATTTTAAATTGCCTACCTTTGCTCCCACACGACTTGCAAAGACAACACTTACCCTTGAAGAGTGATGTGCTCTTGGGAGCTTTCAGCCCAACTTCCACTCAGCATAGCAGCAAAGTAACTAGATCTGGCACATAAAATGGCCCTGAGAGAGAAAAAATAAACATTATTCCACTAGATACAAATATTTATTATGAGACTCTTTGATAACGTTGACTTAAATCTTTGCCCTTTATGCATTAAGGTGTCATCTGTATACCGCATGCCTTTTCTTCCACTATGCTTGGAATTTCAAAATATGCTAAGCAAAGAAACAATATACTACATTGCTCAGTTAAAGCTTGTTTCTAGTCAGACTTTGACATTCACAAGGAGGATATTAGTATCACATGCATTTTCCTTTTATATAATCGAAAATTTCAAATTTATTTCTTGTGTTTTATTTACCAAATAACAGCAAATAACATTGTTTATACAGCCCAATTTTAATCAAATAATTATATCCAGAATTTCTTAAATTCTTTTTATACTACAAAATGTGCAATTATTAAAATGAAAATTGAACTTAAAATTGGCTGGCCACCTACCAGCACATCCTAAAAGTTAAACAAACTTGATAGTAACATATGATACAACAATATGATGTGTGTTTCCAGCACTGTTTGAGAAGAGCTATCAATTACTTCTTTTTTTGACTTATTACCCTTGTTTATTTAAAAGGCGTAACTGGCCATAAAGGAGCTAATTCAATTTAATACTACTTCCATCAAAGACAATAAAGAAATCCCAGACCAGCAGTCTGTGTAGCTCAGTATCTCCACCAGTATCATGGTCTTCAAAAAACCAGATAAGAAGATCTTTACAACAGGAGATACTTAAGGTGGAAGGGCAAAAAGGAAGAGAAGACAGTAGATGAAAATTGCTCTATGATTTCAGCTTTCCAGATATACACTAGTTATAGTGTTAGCCTTTATATATCTTATCTGGGCTACTGCAGCTGTAGATAATATTTTCATATATGCATTTTTTCCCTGACACTTACTAAGCTTCCTATTATTTATAGAATTACTTTATGTTGTGTATTTCCTGTAGCAGAAAAAGCAAAGTGTTATATTAGGCATGAGAATCCTTTCTTTTACATGTTTTTGTTGGCTCTTATAATGTTTCAGAGCACTCTGATTTTTCGTAGGAAGAAGCAAGAAGAATGCTATTTATGGTTTCTTTTCTAGTCATTATGTATTCTGGAATCTCTCATCCTTCCTCCTGCTTCAGAAATCTGAATGCTTTAAGTTAGGAACTCCTCGCACATTCCTGCTGTGATTCATCCAGCAATAATAACAATAACAATAATAATAATAATGAAGCTTTTACAGAATGTTTTGTATCTCAGTGAAATATGTCCACACTTAAATGGGTACCACATCACAACTTAGACAATGTGAAGTTCTGAATACATACACAATCTTGTTTTTATAAGATACAATAACACAATATCATGGAGGTATGAAATCTACTACCTCCAATTCTGTCACCCTCTTTCAAGTAAATTTTAGTAATGAAAAGGGCTAGATCAACTGCAAGGGCATAGCTGAAGTGGGTATGTCAAAGACCCATTTAAAATAAGACGGCTACTCAGTATAATATGGACAAGTATGTATTACTTAAATATACATTGATAAAATTTTAACTTATAAAATACATAAAGATACCAAACAAATTTGAAGTAAATTTATCTGTGCTTTCCTACTGTCACAGTTTGTTCCACAAGTTTATTACTCAACAAAGTGACTTGCTCCACTCAGAGCTCCGTAAGAATACAGCACAGCACTAGGAAGATGCAACTTGGGAACACTCTCAGAGCACTGCTGCTCACACTGTGAAGTCTACTGGAAATTCACAGGACTTCATGAGAAAATAAGGAAAGCTGAGATAAGTGGGTGGGGAGATGGTGTGGGCTTAAACCATCTCCTGTTTGAGAACTTCAAAAAAACCCCTTAAAATAAATTAATCTTACTGGTGCTTTCACCAGAATTAAACCTGAAGTTCTATTTCCCTTATTCACTCCTACTGCTCACATGATGCAGTACTAAAACAAGCAAGTCTTGTGCCTGTTTCAGAACATCCTTGTTTTCTCTATCATTTACTGCCATAATTTTTGATGCTGGTTAGACTAGATACATTGCTCCAGGCAGTAACTGGCCTAAATTAAAGAAGGTCTGCTGATGGAATCTTTTTATTGACTTTCTTTTTGCATTAAAATATTTGTTTCTCAAAGTTATGGACCTGAGAACTAATGTCATCTTGTAGTGTAGACCAGAAAAAAACTCCACATGCCTAACTACACTACATTCTGGAAATTTAGAATATATCCTAATTCTGTTATTTAAAAAAAAATTATAAAATAAAAACCACTCCACCCTCATTATTATGACATATCTTCTGGAGAGATATTTGTCATGTCAGTAATATAACCCCCCACGCTGGTTTTGTGTTGAGAAAATACTTAAAATAGAGGAGGTGTTTTTTTTTTTTTTTTTTATAATCTCTGTTATTTATATACTCAAAAGGAACAAAATACAGGCTGTCTAGTTTGCCCTCTCAGGTGCAACCAGACTCGTATCAAAGGTACAAAGAACGGTACTGACACTTCAATTTGCTTTCCAAAGCTACAGAAGTCCAACAAGCCAAAGTTCTTAAATAGTCTTGGACTTTAGATCTAATAAAGGCTGCTGATAATCTTTATATCTACACGACTGAAGTAATGAAGGTAAAAAAAAAAAATCACATTCTGTATGCACAGATTCTGAAGAGCAGAAAAAAAAAAAAGATAATTGCTACTTCCAGAAATTTTCTACTTCTGTGGTAATTTTATTCAGCATTAATAGCTGAATAGTTTATTAATAGATTTTTCATTTTCTTCTGAGAGCACAGATTGTTTAAAAAAGGTTAGCAAGGAAAACCTACACAGTATTTATACATGACTATATACTCATTGTATGAGGTTACAATGGTAACCTTGAAAGTGCTAAAAACACGTCTGTTTTCACAATAGTTGCCTTTAATGAGATAGATAATTTTCATTAGTATCAAAGTATGACCGCTTCACACCTAAGACCTAAAAACTATAACAGTTTACAGCTACGTAACAGTACCAGCAATAACTTACTGTAGCTACACGGTACCAGCAGCATTTTATACTAGAAGGATTTTGGCTGAAAAAACTTAATAAATATGTACCTGTGAGCTTGAAAGTCTTTGCCTTCTATGCAAATACTAATATCTGGACAACAGCACTTCTTGTAGAGCATCATTAAGTCTTCTCCTAACACAGATGCAGTTTCTAGTTTGGAATTACCTGCAGATGGTAAGAAATAGCTGTTTTCACTTTGCCCTGTGTAGACTAGACTATTTGCAGTATGTAGACAACTGTAGACAACAAAATATTTGGAAAGAAGAATCTGACATCATGAAAGTTTTTAATATTGCGCATTCAAGCTACAGTTTTCCTTGAAAGGTTTTCCAGACCTTGCATTTTACTGTTTGTTTTAACTTCAGATACTGGAAATTTGACCAAAGCTTCATATTTGGTATCTACATAAGAAAGGCTAGTTATTCCTTTGTAAGATTATGTAGCCAGTTTGGTTTTTTTTCCCTACAGTGATCCAGTACCTCTGCATTAAAGTAGACTCTGAAGTTCAGGGTCATATAGTACCCCAAGCTTCTGCTTGAACCTATTTGTTGCTTGATCCTGTCTTACCGACACAGCTGTAGCAGCCAACACCTCTGGTGTAGATGCAGTTACACATTTCCTCATGTTATTTATTTCATTCACAGTTGTCGTAGGGAAGATACAAAGATCTTCATAAAACAACAATGGAACTGGCATGATTTGCTAGAAGAGGAAACGAATGGAGACATTTTGCCCTGTGTAAGTCCCACGTGTTTGAAGTTTGCTGAATTACAGAGAAAAGATGGGACACGATGCTGATGAACATGCCCAATGCCTGGCAAGTCCTGTCAGATTTATCGTGCTACACATTGGCCGAGAACTACTCCTGCCAAACTTCGGCAGAAATTCATTTTTCCACAGTGTGAGAGAATGAGGTAGATGATGGCAAAGAACATCCATGTAAGCTGTGTTATAACAATATCTTTAAACTTTTCCTGCATTTTTACATCTGTAGAAGTCTTTGGATAATTATTATAAAGAAAAGACACCAAAACCCAATCAAAAGTATAATTCCAAACCTACCTTCAAGGATATTGTTGCTTTCTGCATCAACAACTACTTCTGGAATTTCCTCTTCAATACAAGATGAACAAGCAACTCCTTTCTGCACAGGTCCACTTGGAATATTCTCATCAACAGGTGTTCTTTTGCCATCTCCAAGACAATTTACATCTGTCTGAGTGTTCTGAAGATTAGCAATGTTGTTTTCTTGTATTAATTTGGGTTCCAATACTTTTTTCATCATAGCCAGCTCTTCAGCTTCTTTAAGATTTTTATCAGATGAATATACAAGCCTAGAAGATGACACCAAGTTTACTCCTGTGATTTTTTCATTGATCAAAACAAACAAGTAAGAAATGACTTTTTTTTGTCTAAGAAAGTTCATGACCAGAAAACAAAAGCTTAATAATAAAAAAAGCCTTTTTAAAACTATCTCTGGAAAACTTATTTCTGCAATTCTTGAAAAAGCATAAACAAGCATTACAAGGAAAATGTAATACTATCAGGTAAAAAGTAACAAAGGTTTCTCTCCCTCACTTTGCTTTTTTAATTAAAGAAACTTTTGTCTGCTCCATAGAGCTCATCTACTGGCAAAAGCAGAAGCAAGCTAAATCAGTAATGACAGATAACCAGTTTATAAGTCTTAGTATAACCAAGAAAAGGCATTTGATTGTCCTTTAATTAATCATCAAATTTACAAACCCCAAAATATAAAAACCTTCTAACATCAAGGTTACAAGTACAAAACTGTAAGAATGCTATAGAGATATAAATGAATGGTTATTAGAGATACAAATTTTAATTTCCAAGGAAGTGCTTAAAAGCATGAAAATTTGCAGTTAAGATTACCCAGAAGCTTTCACTTTGCCCATTCCTGCTTCCCACTTTCCCATCTGTTTCACCAGCTTATTTTTGGCTCAAGATCTGGAAAGGCTAACAAAGCCCCTGCAGTCTCTTGACTGCAAAGATCTTATATTTATAGAAAGATACTGCACTCCAGCAACTTAATGGAACCTTACAAAGTCAATGTGAACAGATAACATGCTTTATCAGTGGCTTCATACCATATAGATGAAGTTAGCAAAGTATAACAGAAGAGCTACAGTTACTTTGGATTTAGCAGACATGCACTTACAGATCTGCATTTAGTCCCTCATTCCATGGCAAAGAGGCTTTATTGTTAATATTGGGAACACAGTAATTTGAGTATGCTATTTGAACACTGTCCTCTGAAGGCGCAGAGAAAACATGCAAAGAAATCATCTTCCTTCATAAATCCTGTATTTAAGGGATTGAGTTAGGTAGAAATTTTTTTGTCTGTGTGATGCAGGTTCTTACCAAGACAGAATGACAAGAAACAAGAATTTTAATATTTTATTAGATTTTGAAAGCAAGGGCCAAGAAAACATCACAGGAGTAATAAAATTTTGCATTGAAAGACTAAGATTGGTGAACCCTCTTTACATGGATTTTTAAGGTTGTTGTACCTGTACGGGCTTTCAGAACTCCTAACCTGTGAAATTGGCCTGACCACCCACTGACCACCATCGCCGTCTGCATTTACAGTACTTAACATCTGTGTTTTACAGCTCTATGGCAGTAGGACTCAGGAACAGAAATTCAGAGCAGAAAACCACTTAACCTAGAGATTTCAAAATTCCACAGAAGTATTCTGAAGTTTTGTCTTTAAGTTGTTTCTCCCAAGAAATGTCACTTAAAGTCACATAGACAATGCCACTACTAGACAAAATCCAATCCTTTCCACTTTACCCCCACATCTGCAGTGGATGTAAGCAAATACCACAAATACAGAAGTGAACCAGTAACACATGCTGAACGTGAAAAACTGTAGGAAGACCCCTAGTAAGGATTTGTTGAAAGAAAATTGCCATTCATAACACATTAGGTTAAATTTGCACTGGAACTTTACTTACCTTTCTGTTGCTGCAGAGCTATTACGTATTCAACACATAAAGGCAGTACAAATTGACATGGAGAAAAAAATTAGCAGCAACAGATATACTGCTTTGCCATAAATTCATTATTTCAATATTCTTGATTACTTTTTGCCAGTAACTGAAGAACATACCCATAGGGAATCTGGTAAGACAGGCCACAAGGCAACAATCTCCTGGGAATCCTCAGGGTATTTTCAGATAATCTACGTAAGAAACCTCAGGAATGCAATTCTATTATCGCTAGGGCTTAAGTCAATAAAAATGGCACTCTTACCACAACTTGGAACTCTGTAAATACAGCAAGTAAAGCGGCATGTTGTTAAATCAGAATTAAGTAACTGGTTTCTAGACCTGAAAAAGGTATTAATGAAATACCTTCTTCATGAAGGTATTTATGAAATAATTTTTTTCCTGTAAAAAGTCAAGAAACGTTGATTATTTCAGTTAATGTTTAAAATCCAACCACAGTCCAGATTTATTACTTCCAGAAACTCAGCAGAATATCTGTATAATTTAGTCCAGTTTAATACAGACTGTAAATTAACTACTTTGAAAGACTCATGGAGGCATCCATTATTCTGCTTCACAGACAGCAATGTTTTTTAGCACATCTTTTAGAATTTTTCCTTTATCTCATTATATGTTCTTTCCAGAATGGAAGATTCTGCAGTTTTCTAAAACCCGTTATAGAAAACTTTGCTTGGCAACACCCTGTATTTTATAGGCTCAGTTTTAAAGGCAGAGCGAAATTTTCTAGGCTGTCTTCTACAGACTATCAAATGCATATCCTGCATAAATAAAAGCTAGGGAAGTCTTTTATCCACAGCAAAACGCATAGCTCACACCTTGAAGCTCAGATGTCTTAGTGACAATGTAAAACCATCTCTTTAAAACACAGCTGCTGTAAGAAACCAGGACCCTTACTGCAGAATTACAATATGAATGGTTTTTACCATTCCAAACCTCTTGAGTAGGCATCATTCGGTGCGACACCTTAGTTCAGTAAGTTTGAGCGCAGAAAATTACCGTTCTATAAAGTTACAAACTACTTCTTTAAATCACATGGAGGTATCATCAGGAGATCTTAGAGCTTAACCAGTTTTGAACTGAGTTAAGTATTTAGAAGAAAGCAGTTCTCACAGTCATCTAAACAATCTAAGGAGGCATAAAAACATTCCAGTCCTTCCAGCATCCCTAATAATGATCAGGAAAGTACTAGATTGCACTCACTGTGACCAAACAGCTTCCTAGAACATACAAGCAGTATGGAGTTATTTTGTTTTTATAACAACACACAGCCTACACAGACATCTCAAAATACACTTTGAAGAAAAGCAGGTACTTTGTGGGTAGTTTGCGAAATACTAAGAAAACACTAAGTGGTCCAGCAAAACTTACTGTTGTGCATCTAAAGATTTCATTCCCAGTCTTGTTTTTAAAGGTGTCCTGAAGTTATTATCTCCTTTCATTCCAAACAACTTAGGCTAGATTCTTTGGGAGGTTTCTCAGCCTTAGAGACCTCTTTAAGGCCCACCTGTTTCTATCAATTGTAAAAGCACGACTCCACAGTCTTGAAAACCATACAGTTTCATTTAGAATCAGCAAGACTTTTTTTTTTTTTGTACACTCAGTAAAAATAAAAACATGATCACAAAAAATCCTAAGATAATATTTGGGTTGAAAAAGAATTTTGACTTATGATCCACTACTTTGGTCCTTCAAGTCAAGAGGTACTTTTCCTTACTGTGGGCTACACCCACTCTCTGCAAGACTGCGGAAATCCCAAACAGAAATGTTGTATGCCACTAACGGAGATGACACAAGTAAGAAAAGTGAGAAAGGACTGGTTTTATTTTAATGAAATACCGTATTTAAAAGCATGAGGAACCCACTTTAGCTGTTATTTCCGAGAACACCAAAGGTCACTGGAATTAACACTATTGTCACCAAACTTTACTGAAAGGTGTTAAGACAGCCTCTGCTACTGTTCCTAAGTGGCTGTTACCCAAATACATAAATAAATCGCAACAAATTAGACAAGGACCTTTCAAATGCTCTCTACAGCAGCTTCCACTTGCTCTGAGTGAGAGTTCTTCACTGAGAGCCCATCTGGAGTTGACAATTACCTGCCAACTTCTCCTTAGTTATATATACGCACATCATGGGTATCGCTAGAGAAGTGCTTTTGAGTTCTTAGACACTTGCTGTTTAAACAGACAGGATCCTGTACATGTTGTTTTGGATATATTGCGTATATGCCCAGATTTGCAGAGCACTAGTGAAGAGATTACAAAGCAGGGCTGAATAAAAGTCATTAGTGCCAAGGGAGAGGATCCCCCCCCACCCCGTCTTGATGGTTTAGGTTTTTTTCCTATCCACAAACAACACAGACTGATTATTAATGCTGAAGTCTATCAGAAAATCAGAAACTTCATCATAAATACTATGGATAGCATGAAGCTGTCAGCACAAAAGTCCAACACATCTGACAAAGGGGAATTCTGCTGTTTGAAGTGCATCAGTTTAATTGTCCTGGAAAAAAGATACTTTGGTAACTTTAGAATAGAGGGACAAGTACAGATGCCCCACACAGGATACTTACTTGGTAGTGTAGAGGATAATAACTACTAATGACAACAGACAAAACAAATAATGCATTTCTTTTATTTACAAGTTGTACAGATGCTGTATGTTGTTTTCAATAGAACTTGGTATATAGCACACACTGGAACTTCACGTAGTAACTAGATTAGCAGTGAAATATCTTCTGTATGTGTGTAAAATGCCATATTATACAGGTTTATTTAAACAAAGCTATGTGCTTTGTTAATCACAATTAAATGCCAAATTAAAAACCAGATCTATTAACTTTTCGTTAGTAAAGGTAACACTGAGAACGCAGAAAGTCTCTGAAACACGCCCTGCCCACGGTTTTAATGCACTGAGGTCTTCAGCAAACCCAGCTACAGCCAAATACTCTCATGCACTGTATTTAATCTTGGCCGATTTGCAAAATATTTCAGGAATACACGTATAGCAGTGAGGTTTTCGTTACTGAAAGTTAGGCATGTCATATGCACAACTTCAACCTACCTTAATCACGTAAGATTCTTCCATTTCCTTTTAGATTTGCTAAAAGAACTGCTTGATTTTTGCAGCTAAGATGATTATTTTAACTTAATTGATTTCTTGAGACAAGTATTTCAGTAAATTTCTTTTCATGAGATGCAACATCAACTGCTTTGCTGCCTCAGATACTGATTAAATTTTCTGATTTCTTGTGAAAGCTAAGCATTTTGGCAAAAGAAGAATCTAGCCCTTAAGCAATCATGGTCCCAGTGAAAGGTTTCTACCCATTTCTCACATAAATTGATTTTTTTTTCCTTGAGGCATAAATCCATAGCATTAAGATACTATGTTTTCCAAAGCAAGATGTTAATAACATACCGGATATACTGCAACTTGACAGTTTAGGTTCTCAACTTCCTCTGAGAAATTGAGATTAGATATAAACATGGACCAAAAAAAAAATCCAATAAGAAAAGAGACAAATTCATTGTTTCTATGTATGTTGAAAGGAGATAAGGTCACCATTGTTTGGCATGCATTTAAAGCGTGTTTTCATCAAAAGAAACACAGCATCACGGTGAAAGCCTTCTTCCCTCAACAGGATACAGCATAAAATCTAAACTACAAGCTACATGCATCATCTTACTTATTTCTCTCCCTCCCACCTTCCTTGCTTAGCAAAATCTAATTCTAATTCTATTTATAACCACAACAAACTAAATTGGTGCTGTAGTAACAAACTCTGACCAGAGAGTATGGTTGTATGAACAAAAGCCATTAAGTTAGAACAGCTTAGCTATTCAGAGGAACAAATTCTTTAATCCCTTAACTTGGGAAATAAACACTTTGGTTCTCAACTTTCTCAGTTTTCACTGTTCACTGGAGATAAGCCTTTATGGAGCATTTTAACATCCACAATTCAGGATTTATTGTTTCACAAAGTTTAAGACAGTCACATCAAATTTCCCATGTTGCCCATATTTATAGGGCAGGGTTTATTAATTCCATCTGTTTGGGAGGGATGATTTTTTTTTCAGCCGCACTGCTGATTCCTTTACATCTTAATGCAAGGGAAAGAATATTTGCTGAGCCATAATATGCACCCACAAGTACCACAGAAAGCCTTTTTTGCAGTTAGCTTCTTTTCAGGTTACATGAATCAGTCACTCAGAGAAGATATTCCTTGCATGGTAGGGTACACCACACCAGCAGGCAAGAGCGGTAAGAGGGTAAAAAGGAAGGATCATATCATAAACTGTAGAACCCACAACATTTCAAGAACATGGAAGGCCTGCTATTCTTCTCAAATAGAGTGGTCTGCAATCATAACCCACTAGAGGGGAATGCAGAAGCCTAAATATTAAAGGTAAGATTGCTGAGGCGTAAGTGTAACAGAATTCAGTGTACATAGCAGGAGTCATGTTTGTTTCCTCCAAAATAGCCAGTATCTGATGGGGACTACAACAATCTAGCAATCAGCAAGAATAACCTCACACACAAGTTGTTTAAAGAAACGTTTCCCTTTTTCACTACTTTATAATCCAATGTTATGGAACTGTAACTTGGAATTGTATTTAAAGAACAAATATTCACAAACCAGTTGTGTTGCATTTGGTACAACTGCTTCATGAAAACCTCCTGTGCAAGAGAAGGTCAAGCTGAAAATAGAGGTAAGCCATCATCTTCTGTTGTGTCAGTCTGCTGCACATAATTTTAACAGGTACCCCACCTTCTGGCTTTTTTTTTTTCCCCTGCACACAGGAAAGATTGACAGACAAAAGCAACAATGAGACTGCAAGAGGTGTGACTATGTGCCAGATGAAACTGGAACAACGCTATAGGGTATCTATTGTATTAAGAGCAGTTAATACAGCCTAAAATTTATTCTACAAAGGAAAGGTGGGTGTAGAGCATACAGACAGAAGTTACCGCCATCATGCTGTCTAGGAGTTTACCTTCAAGAATGTTTTTGTCTGCACTTAAGCTAGGTGTAGCATCCTTCTACTGCCTGATACAGAACTATATAAACACGACACGGTCGAAGCCTTGGCTGGTCTACTTTGAATCAACGGCTAGTGCTGCAAATTAACCCCTGTGGCAGTAAACATCACAATGACAGTTGTATTCCTTTGTATTTGATGCATATTTATTGCTTTTTAACTGGATCTGACTGTCATTAGGTCTTTCTCTGTCCTTCTTTAAATCAGATCCCTTTAATACAAATATCAGGATACAATGAGAACAATAATTACATTTTTATTTCTAAAGCTGTGTTTTTTCCAAGGGAAAGGGTAAAAGCAGTTTGCCTCTCAAAACGCAAAATATTAACGATCTAATGATCTGTGACAGACTACTGTCCTTCAGGGATGCTAAGTTGCTTCTCGAGGCAGACTGCAGAACCCTACTTGAGCGGTCATCTCCTGCCATTGACATACTTGCAATTGTTGACCCTTTTCTAGTTGCGTTCTGAGCAGTGACAGAAGGCTATTGGAGGGCAGAGTCAATATTACATTAGCTTAATTGGGCAAAAACGTGGGGTGAGTGGTATCTACAACAGAGATGCTGCACTTCCTGGAGACCAGCAGTTTCTTGCTGATGTCCTCAGACAGTTCAAGTATAGGGAGGGAAACAGAGCAGTGCTCCATTGCTCATCTATTTCATGCTGAGGCTATGCAGAAAGATCAGCATGAAGTTCACCACGTCTTCCATCCCGCTCACAAATTCTCAGAAGTTTGGCAAGAGGAGCCACACGGCCTTTGGCACACGAGTGACACGTAGCCTACATGTCTCCCGATCGAGAAAGACAGAGGCCCAAAGGAAGTATGTCTTACTGAGATGCACGCCAGATATAGCTTGTGAGAAAAAAAATCCCTAAATCCCCAAGGAAAGATCATTTTTATGTGAGAAGCTAAAATAAAAGCAGAACACAAACAGGAAAAGGAATGAGATTTTGTTAAAGCTTTGATGGACTCTTCAATACCGTACTAGTATTCCACTTCTGTTCTACGGAGAAACAGTGTTTATAAGCAGAAAACTTAGAACTTTTGTACAAGACTGCAACTTTCTCCTGGGGAGCTCAGCCATAGCTACAGGTCTTTGTTATGACTCATCGGGGGGGATTCACATGCTCCAGGAACTAGGCAACTTCAAGCTGTAATTTAAGGCACTGTTTTGGATTTTTGAAGATCTAATTCATTTGCATCGTAACAGTGAGAAACCAATGAGATTCAACAGCTACTGATATTAGCAGAAGTCATCAGTCCAACAACTAAATTAGGCTGTTTTCAACCAAAGCTGCTTCCTTTCCTTGGTCCAAAGCAGTTCACTGTAGTCAAACACCAGTGGACTCTGTGACACCCATTTTCACAAATTATGCTAGTTTAGAGGATTCAAAAGCTGAAGTATTAAACAGCACTGAACACTAAGTTAAGAAAAACCAACCATCTTGCAAAATACACTTCATATATAGCTTAGAATACATGGGAAGACTCCAAACTCACATTGAAATGATAAAAGGCTTATAATTAGATGAGCTGTTTTGAATTTAAAAGTGTTTTTCAATACCATGCATTTTGGAGAACATGCAGAACTCCAGGGACCATTACTTGCCTTCCAGCAAACACAGACAAAATTGAAAGCAAGTATCCATGAACTATAGGGACATTAAGTGCTTACATTCGGAAAACAAAGGAATGATATAACAGTATATAAATAATTAAAATAGTTATTCCCAATTTCCAAATTAAAATAATTTGGAATTTTTAACATTTGCACTATCATGCTTCTGCATGAAAGCATTCTGTACCACCACGTACCACGTGAAGCAAATTAATGAAATTGGAGTAATAATGGAATTCAAAAAAAGACGAGACAAAAACCGTGCTGTTTTGTTTCTTACCACTTGTTTTGCTAACGCTCCTGCCAGACTTTGACAGTAGCCCAACAAATGCTGTTTATCAGCCTGTTCTACTGCAACGACTCTGTGTTTTAGATATTACTCCCAGTTCAAAATGTTCTCTTTCGTATTTACTGTAACTTTAGTACCCCGAATACATCTTTTTAGCCATCTGCTGCCTTATTTACAAATTTAAGGAGAGAGTGAGTGAAAGCAATAGAGAGAGGTCAGCCCAGGTTATATTTTAGGCGTTAAATTTGAAAAGTGCAACAGGGTCCTGAATTCATCGGAAGTCCCAGAGCTCCTATCACCTTGCTCCTGTGCGTGCCCCGACGTGCCGACGGGCTCTAACATCAGCCCGGTGTTACAGAAGGTAGATGGCACCACACCAGAGAAAAACAAACGCTGCTCAGTTCTTTGAGAGAAGGATTGCAGGCACCTACCAGGAAGGAAGACTGCGAGGTCCGGTGGCAGCACCAGCCAGCACCCCGATGTACTCACCGAAGGTGTGGAGCAAGATGAGGGAGATGTCGGGTACGTGCTAATAGCTGGCAGTGGGAAAACACGCTGGCCCTTGCACCCGTCCCTGGGGAGCAGCCAGCCCACACGCTGCACTGACAGTGTGGCACGCTTCCCTTTGGCATCCCAGTTTGACGGGAAAGCTGTGCTTTATGTGGCCTGGGCCACGGATCAGCAGGACTTCAGTGATGACAGCACAGTTTCTGACTTTATGCCTCTTCTTGATGCTTCGTCATCCAACTTGATGAAGTCCTCCTAGGCTTCCAAATCCCTAACTTTTTTTTTTTTAAAACATGACATTAGAGTGGTTTTTCTTTGTTGTTTTTCATTAGGTAGCCTTGTTAGCCACAAGGCTATTAGTAGGCACAAGTTTAAAGCATACATTCAGGGGTTTTGCTGCTTTTTCTCTTGTTCTATCACAGAGCCTTTACACGCCATGAAAACCACGCTGTGGCAGAGCGTACCCAGGCGTCACCAGCAGCAGGACGAAAGCAGAGGAAAAATAAGTAAGTTAGAGGGAAGTTCTCTGCGAGCGCTGCGGAGATCCCGCTTGGAAGGGGAAAGCTTTATAACAGGTGGCAATACCGGGAATAAGCGAAGAGGAGGGACACGGGCGGGGCAGCCCGCTGCTCCGCCGCCCCCGCCCGCCGCGGCCGCGCACTCACCGCAGGAAGCGTCGGAGCTCGGCGGGTCCCACGCCGTCCAGCCGCAGCGCCCCGCGGGGCGGCCGCCCCCTGCCCAGCCCGGCGAATAGCCGCGGCG
>VZSF01002386.1:9794-23235 GCA_013398295.1 Chionis minor
AGGGGGTACGGCTTGACCCTGACCCTGACTCACCTTCTCGCCCTGAGCACCCTTCTCCCCCTGTGAGGAGGAAAAGCGGGAGATATTTATCAGCAGGCAGCCCCTGGTGTCCCCCCCTGCGCCCCCAGCCCCTCTGCCAGCCCCCGTACGTACCGTCTGCCCACTGGACCCGGGCAGCCCGGGGAGCCCCCGCTGTCCTTCAGGGCCCTGCAAGGAAGAGGAGGGGGAGGAAGCTCAGCTCCGGGCTTGGACCACGGCACGGCAGTTTTTAGCCAGCATCGAGAGGCCAGGGAAGGATGGCAATGCCCATCCTGGAGGGCAGGACTTACTGGTGGCCCTGGGATGCTGGTCCCTGGTGGCCCAGGGGTTCCCACAGCACCTTTGGGCCCCGGAGATCCCTGCAGAGGAAGGACAGCAGGAGTGGGGGGGCAGGGGAGGGGAGGGAGGACTGGGGGATGCTCCCTTACCTTGGCACCTTTCTCTGCTGCTATTCCCGGGGGTCCCTGTGGTCCGGGGGGTCCCTGGGGGCAGGAGAGGGTGTTAGTTCCCCCCAGCAGCCCCAGCCAGCCCTGCTGCCCACCCAGCAAGCCGTGGTGACAGCACTGTCCCCAGGGCAGTACGGCCAGGACCCCGCTGCCACCGCCCACACCGGAGGGGTGATGCTGCAAGGGTGCGATACCCCCCGCTTGCAGGAATCGGGAGGCTGGTGGCTGCCCCTTCTCCCAGGGCTGGGCAGCCCGAAATGCTACTTACAGGTGTCCCAGGTGGTCCGGTGCTCCCGGGCTCTCCCTGGGAAAAATGGAGTGTGTGAGAACCTGTGGAGCTGCCCGGCACAGCATGGCATGACACGGCAGGGCACAGCATCCCACACACCCACCTGCGGTCCTGGCTGGCCGATCCCCCGCGGTCCCGGCTCACCCTAGGGAGACAGAGGGGCAGTGAGTGGTCCTGAGACCCCCACTGCGTCCAACCCCCCCCGCAGCCCCGCTCACCTGCAGCCCCTTCGGTCCGGCGGGGCCCTGGACCCCAGGCAGTCCCGGCTTCCCCTAAAAAACACCAGGGTCAGCCCCGGGGCATGATGCTACGGGGCACCCACAGCACGGCAGGGAGGGGGCACTCACGGGTCTGCCCGGCTGGCTGATGCCCGGAGGACCCTGGTCGCCTTTGGCCCCGGGTTTTCCTGGGATGCCGACCACGTCCGAGAAGTCCCCATGGAGAGCGGGACAGGGCTCACAGGCGTCTCCCTGCAGAGGAGGGAGCACAGGAGGGGAGGTCGGAATGGGAGAGGGATGGAGGAGGTGGGCGACATCACGGTGAAGGGATTGGGGTCCCTGTACAGGTGCGGGGGTCTCACCTTCTCGCCCTTGGGGCCAGCTGGACCCCTGATGCCGGGCTCACCCGACAGCCCTGGGACACCAGCCATGCCCGGGGTGCCCGGGTCCCCAGCATTGCCTGTGTCCCCCTGGCAAAGAGAGGGGACATGGCTGGCACAGGGCAGGGGGACACACAGCACTCCCCCAGCCCCACTGCCTAGGGGGGTCACAGCCCCCTCAGTCACCCCCAGCCCCACCGGAGACCCCTCCCCGGCCCCTCTCACCTTCTGTCCTTTCTGGCCAGCCTCGCCGGGTCTGCCCTGGGGGAAGAGAGGAATGGATCAGGCCAGAGCATCCCCCAGAACAGGCACCCCCGGCCACGGCGGGGGGACTCACCGCTCTGCCCGGGGGCCCATCCTGACCCCTCTCCCCTGGTGGTCCGGGCACGGCCAGCACCGTCGCTGCCCCTTCGAGGGCCTGTGGCGCAGGAAGGCACTGCCCGCACGGCTCACCCTGTGGAGGGGACATCCCAGTCAGAGCGTGGCTTCGGGGACTGGAGCACTGCAGCCCCTGCTGCTCTCCCCATCTCAGGTCTGTCCCATGCACTGAGTGCCTCGGGTCTCAGCTGGGGCGGTTTCAGGGATGGGGCAGGGAGTGGGGTCCTGGGGGGTCCCTGTCACAGGACTCACCTTCTCTCCTTTGAGCCCCCGCACGCCTGGATCACCCTTGTCTCCCGGGAGCCCCTGCACCGAGAAGCCAACGGCAGCGATGAGAGCATGGCCCCCAGCTCCTGCCCCCTGGGCTCCCAGCACCCACCCTGAGCCCCCACACCCCCACTCACCGGTCTGCCCATGGGTCCCTCCTGGCCTCCATCCCCCTGCAAGACGTCAGGGCCAAGGTCAGGCCCCACAGGAAGCTGAGGCTGCCACGACCCCGTGGGGCAATGCAGCCACTCCTGCTTCCTCGGGGCAGGGGGCGCAGAAAGGGGGGTGGGCGTTGGGGTCACTCACCTTCTCGCCCTTGATGCCAGCCAGCCTAGGGAGCCCCGCTTCGCCCTGCCGAACACCCTGCGCGGTCACACCCCCGGCACCCACACAGCCCCGGGGTGGCTGGGGTGCCCCTCCGGCACGGGAGAGGGAGGGCTCAGCCCTGCGTACTCACCGGCAGCCCCGGCTGCAGCGCCGCGGGCTCACCCTCCAGCCCCTCGACGGGACCCCGCAGCAGCGCGGCGAGGACGCGGGCATCGCAGGACAGGCAGGAGTCCCCCTGCGAGGGCAGGGAGAGCGCACGGCTCAGGGGGGCCGTGGGGGGCTGCCGGCCAAGCGGGTGAGTGGGACGGAGGGATGGACGCTCACCTTCTCCCCTTTTATCCCGTGGATGCCAGGATCTCCCTGGGGAGGAAACAGAGGAGCTGGGTCAGGTGCCGCCAGCAGGGGCTGGATGGTGCTCAGTGTCCCCCTGCTCCGGCTGGGCACGAGCCACCCTTCGGCCCCTTGTCACCTACCCTGTCCCCTTTGGGTCCCACGGGGCCGGGTCTATCCTGGAGAAGGGTAAACAAAGAAGGAGCGTTATGGATGCTGAGACGAGACCCTGCTGTGCCCTCCACCCCGCGCGCCCGCTCGCAAACCCCCAGGTTCAGACTCACCGAGACCCCATCCTTGCCGGGTGCTCCGGGTGCTCCCCTGGGTCCCGGCTTGCCAGGCAGCCCGGTGGCACCGAGCACCCCCTCGGAGATGGTGGGACACACCTCACATGGCTCGCCCTGCCCGCGGGGACAGTCAGATGCAGCCCCAGGCTGGGGGGTCCTCAGGGTGGCCCCCAAGAGGCCCCAAGCAGCCCCAAGCCCAGGGGATGGGCACCATGGTGGAGCCGTGCCAGGAGGGGCTGCCATGCCCATGGCCATGGCACAGTGAGACGTGGCACAGCCCTCCGCCGGGCCACCCTGCTGCTGCACCCACCTTGTCTCCTTTTGGCCCCAGGACGCCGGGGGGTCCCTGCAGGAGGAAGGCAGGGGACAGGGTGCTTCAGGGAGCCCCAAGACCAAGGTTTGCCCTGGCAATGCCACCCAGCATGCCCCAATCCCTGCCACCCACCGTGGGATGGGACAGTCCGAGCCTCAAACGAGGCCGCCGGCTCTCCCAAACCCCTCTTGGTGCCTGGGCTCGGATCCCACCGCTGCTCCGGCCAAGCAGCCCCGACCCCGAGCCAAGAAACCCGTCCCTGACCCCGAGCTTTTGGCTCCAGGCTCAAGGTACTCACGGGTGTCCCAGGCGATCCTCCAGGTCCAGGAGCTCCTGAGCTGCCCTGGAGCCAGAGACGAGAGAGCCTGAGCCCGGCAAAGGAGAAAGCCATGGCCCTCAGCACCCCCAGCACCCTTCTCCCCCCCTGGGGGGTTTCCTGCCCCCCTCAAGCTGAGCCCTGGGCCACCCAGCCGGGGCTTGCCGGTCTGGCAGCACCGTGAGCCAGCGCTGACTCAGTCACGGCGGATCTGGCTCCGGCCAGGGATCCCCGGCACAACCCACCGCCTGCTGCACCGAGCTGCCCCCGGGCAGGGCAGGGGGTGGCCGGGATCCCTTTCCCCCTTACTCACCTTTTCTCCCTTCGGACCCGGGGGGCCACCAGGGTCACCCTGAAAGGGAGAGACGACGGTGTTAGCCCTGCCCGGGCGCCGCAGCCAGCCTGCCCCATCACAGAGTGCTGGGGGGGAGCACCTCACCCCCTCCTGCGGTGATGCCCTCCCGCAGCCACCGCATGCCGAGCGGGGGACGCTGCCCCGGCACAGCCCCACGGCATGGGGGTCCTTACCGGCTTCCCTGGAAAGCCAATCCCTGGAGAGCCTGGCTTCCCTGGGGGCCCCGGCTCGCCGGCCAGCCCCTCAGGTCCCACGAGGCCAGGGTCACCCTAGAAGACAAGAGGGGGTGTCAGTGCCAGCGCTGCTGCTGGGTGCCCTGGCTCCCACCCCCCAAGTCCCCACCTACCTTCTGGCCCTTGGGACCCACCACGCAAATCTCTCCGGGCCGGCCCTGCGGGGAGGGGAGCAGGGTGTGAAGAGCCCACACGTGCAGCACCGTGCACGCCGTGGCGTGGGCTGGTCCGGCAGCCGGACCCGCTGCCCCGGGGAGTGCCCCGAGGGATGCCCAGGTACCATCCGGCACTACTCACATCGCGCCCTGGGCGTCCCGGCTTGCCTTGCAGTCCCCCGTCACCCTTCTCACCCTTCTGGCCCTGCAGGACAGACGGATGGCACCCAGTCACCCATGCCATCTCCCCTGCGGCCCAGGTTGCCACCAGCAGGTCCTGGCACCTCTGCCGCCATCCTGGGACCCAGGGGGCAGTTGTCCCTGCTGCAACGCCAGGTCCCTCGGGTGGGCTGGACTCACCTTCTGCCCCTCAGTGCCAGCCGCCCCCGGGAGCCCCTGCGTGGGAACAGCAGCGCAAAGTGGGTGCCCATGGGGGGGCTCGTGCCGGTGCCCACAGGTGGCCTCGTGCAGCGCTCCCCCCCTGCTCACGCCACTGCTCCTTTCACCCCACCACCCCCCTTTGCTGTCCGTCCCCTTGGGGCCGGACCCCCACGCGCCCCAATGTGGGGTACGCACGAGCCGTGGGGTGGGGGGCACCGCTGGCCCCATCCACCGAGCGCCACTTACCGCCTCTCCGCGCTGCCCCTTCTCGCCCCGCGGCCCCTCGGCGCACTGGGGAGGAGGAGGAAGAGGGANTCTCACCTGCACAGGGGCGCCGGGGTGGGTGCGCACGCAGTCAGCGCCCTGTGGGAGGGGGGGGCAGCTCAGGGGCTCTGCCTGCACTGGCCATGGCCAAGGACGGGGGCCATGGGGGGCAGGAGTGCTCCCCTGGGCAGTGGGATCCCTGGGAGCCAGGGACCCCCGCAGGGAGCATCCCCGGGGCAGGGGGTTCCCTGTCTGGGACATGGCTGGGGACACTCACGCGGTCGCCTTTCTCCCCCTTGCCGCCGGCGGTGCCGGGCAGACCGCGCTCACCCTTCCCGCCCTGCAAGAGAGGGGAGGTGCAGGTGACGAGATGGGGCACAGGTGTCCCCATGTCCACGTGTGTGCCCACAGCTCCCAAGCAGGGATGATCCAGGCACAGCCGAGGGGCTGCATGGCCACATCCCTGCTGGAGCTTTTCCTGGGGGGGTGACAAACCTACCTTGGGACCTGGGGGACCGAGTGTGACCTAGGGAGAGAGGAGAGAGGTGTCCCGCAGCGCCCAGAGCCCCGCAAGGACACGCTGCCTCCAAACGGCAGCAGGAGACAGCCCCATCCCTGCCATGGTTCCCGTCGTCCCAACACCCTGTCCCCAGCTGCCACCTCGGAAGTCCCATGGGGCACGTGGTGTCCCATACACCCACCATCCGCCCGCGATCCGCCCCACACCTCCAGCCAGAGGTTGCCATAGAAATGGCGCCACATCTGGAAGGGATCAGAGATCTTCCCTGCAGCCAGACGTTGCCAGACCCCACGCCAGGAGGAGTCATAGGTCACGGGGGGTTGGTGGCGATGGCACAGCGGCAGGTGACACCCCCAGGCCAGCACCCTGGTGGCTTTTGCCGGCCCCAGCTCACAGCCCAGCCCCAACAGAAGGGCCGGCGTCCCCATCCCCTCCCGCCAGCACTGCCTGGTGACACACTCACGTTTGCCGAGGCCGTCTGCGGCGAGCAGGGCGGGCACTGGAAGAGACGGGGATGGCGTCGTGCACCGACTCCGCGCGCTGCCCGCAGCATCCCACAGCACCCACGACCCCGCGGCCACTGCCCCGCTCCCCTGGGCACCCCAGACCCCCGGGGCTCACCCAGCAGAGTCTCCCCAACAGCCCTGGAGTGCCCGTGGGCACAGGGGGATGCCCGGGGCAGAGAAGGGAAAAGCTGGGAGAGCATTTCTCCCACTGCTGCATCCCTGGGGAAGCCAGGAGAGTGGCCGGCTTGGCATCCGGCTCTCCCTGCGGCTTTGTGGCTTGATCGCAGCTCCGGCGGGCCAAACCAGCTGCTCCAGCCTGTTCCCACGGGATCAGGGCCAGGCAGGACGCAGGGATGCACTAGGGGCTGAGCGAAGCCCCTCGGGATCTTGTCCCCCAGCTGGGGCCAGCCCCACACCTCACCCCCTCACTGGGTGTCCCCAACTGCCCGGGGGGACCCCTGTCACCCTGTGGGGAAGCGACACGGAGCAGGGGGTAAGACAAAAAGCCAGGCAGGATCACAGCCCCGGCAGCCCCACAGCCCCCAGCCCATGCCGTGGGACACATTCTGCACCCCCAGGATTCCCAGCAGGATCCCACCACGGGGTCACAGCAGCCCTGGGGGGATGAGGCCACTTGGGGATGGGGCACAGGCTGTGCTGGAGACGCTTCCCAGCTCCGGCAGAGCTCTGGAGACACTCAGAGGGAACAAAGAGGCCCTTGGCCATGGTTGGGATCGCTCCAGCAGCAGCGGAGAATTAAGTGAGGCCTCAACTCCTGCCTGGGGGAGCAGAGCAGCGGCTTCTGCAGGCGTCCCTGCAGCTCTGGCAGCAGCAGAAAGTTCCTGAATGCAGCAGGGACAGACCCAGCCGGGGGCGCGGATGGGCCCCCGGCACTGGTGGGAGGAAGGGAGCGGAACCAAGCATGCCAGGATGGGGGCAGCCAGGCTGGGACACCCTTTCCCACCTCCCCGCACCTTCTCCCCGCGATCTCCCTTCGGGCCAGTCCTCCCCAAGGTCCTCAATGGCTCCTGTAGAGAAAGAAGAGCATCCACGGGTGCTACCTCCCTTTGCATCCCTGGGTCATCCTGCCAGGGGCACCCATGGGTGCAACCTGCCTTGGGCAGAGCCCCGAGCCGGCGGCTCAGCCGGGGCAGACGGCAGCGGAGCTAGAGGAGCCCTCCCCGCCCTCGCTCCCGGCATCTGGCCGCCGCCAGCTCCCTCCCTCCGCTCGCACCCAGCCCGGCGCGGTGGAAAATGTGAGGCAGGGCTTTTCCAGGGGCTGATCCAATGTGGCTGCCGGCTCGGCAGCACCAGGCTCCCGGCGTAGCGGCCGAGCGCTGCCCACCCTGCGGGGCCGGGAGCATCCCGCGCCGGGATGGGGACCTGTGCCACGGCTGCCGGCGGGATGTGGGAGCTTACCGCGCCCAGCGGCTCCTCCAGGCAGAAGCAGCGAGTGTACACCCGGCCCTCTGGCTGCGGCGACATCTCGATGAGGTTGCTGCTCTGCATCAGCTCCGCTTGCCGACGGGTCTTGGGCGCTTCCGTGAGGCACTGCCGGGAGAGAGGGAGGTCATGGGAGGCTGCCGGGGTGAGAGCCGGGACCCCCAGCCCTGCCCGAGCACCCGGTGTGATTTGGGAGAGGGATGAATCCTGCACCGTGCCCTGCGCTGGCCATGGGGACAAGCATCAAGTGACATCCCAGGGCTGGTGGACGGCTGCCCTGGGTCCCCGGCCACCGCAAGCAGGAGGTGACCCACAGGGGAGCTCTGCCTAAGAGACCTGCCCTCGCCGTGCCTCAGTTTCCCCGCTGGGGAAAACCCTGACCATGCGGGGCAATGCCAGGAGCAGGGTGGGGGTGCGGGGGGGACTCACCCCACTGGCCGAGATCTCGCAGCACCCCTCCTGCCTGGCCAGCTCGGCGTCGCAGTAGATCTGAGCTTGCTGGATGTCGAACTGCCATGGGAAGGGGGCGGCAGGTCAAGGGCAGGCGGAGACGGCTCCTGCAGCCAGGCGGAGCGTGCCCGCGCCCCCACGGGGACTCACCCGCACCGGGGTGCCGCGCACGGCATCCAGCCCCAGGAAGGCATTGCCCTCTGGGGCCAGCGCCCGCCGGGGACCCAGCGGCTTGGAGGAGATGGAGGCGCAGTCGAGGTGGACAGAGACGGCGCGGCTCTGCACGGCCACCACCACCTTGTGCCACCGCCCGTCGAAGAGGGACGCCACGGCTTTCCCCGCGAAGACGGCGCTGACGAACATGGCCCCCGGCGCCCTGGCCTGGAACTCCAAGCTCTTCTCGGGGCCGTGCACCGCCAGGGAGAGCTGGGCAGAGAGGGGACAACACCACGCTTGGGGACGGCTCCTGGCTGTCCCCTCACCACTGCCATGTCCCACCCCACCAAGGCCATACCTGGGGGTAGCCCTGCCGGTCGGTGACCTGGAAGAGGTACCAGTGCTCCCCAGTGCTGTTCTTCTTCAGCAGCAAGGTGAGGACGAGGGTGAAGGTGGGGGGCAGCCCGCGGGGAAACACCTGCCTGCGGGGACAGGCGTCAGGGGTGGCCGGAGCCTGCACCGAGCTCCAGTGCCAGCGTTCGCCCCGAGGTCGGCGGCAGCACTGGCTCCAACACCCCCACCCACACGCTGGCAGCGTCACCCCAACAGCCCCCCTGGGTCCCGTTGGGGTCTGTCCCCACTGGCAGCACCGCAGATGCCATCAGAGCGGATCCAGCCCCAGCTCCAAGCGGCAGCACCTGGACCTGGAGCTGTTTGTGCCTCGGCCGCCGGCACGGGCTGTGGCCGCCGGAGACACCAGCACTAAGGCAACAGGAGCCGAAGACCAGGAAGACGGCAGAGACGCTTCCTCCCATCCTGGCACAGCATGGGGAGCTCGGACCGTCCCCCCAAGGCTCAGTCCCGCATCCCTCGCACTGCCCGGACGGATACGCGGCAGAGGTGACCAAGCCCAGCCTGCCCCAGGCACCCGCAGCCGCCATCCCCTCCCCTGCCCCACAGCACAGCCACCGTCTCCACCGCGCGCCCCCAAACACAGCCCTCCTGGGGCGGCTACAGCGTGGGGCCACGCGCTTACGACCACGGTACCGAATTTTGTCCCCAGGCAGCTGGGAACCATGTCCCTGATCCCCCAGGCTCCGTGGGATGGATGCTCCCATGCAAGCGGTGGGCAGGGGACACTACCGCCGGCAGCCTGTCCCCCCCGGCGCGGTGGGAGCACGGCAGCCGTTTCCCGGTGGCACCGTGCCCAGCTCGCCCGCAGTCCGCTCAACCCCTGGAAATATCTGCTCTGCTCCCGGCCTCGGCTCCACCACACCAGCGATTTTCCAAGCCACCGCTCTGGAGCTGAACCAAGGCACAGGGAGAGCGCCAGAGCCCGCGGTCCCCTCTGTTCCCTGCAGGGCACGGGGCTGTCCTTGTGGGGCACTGAGGAGTGGGGCTGGAGTGGAAGGGCACCCATGGGCGCCCACCTGGAGCTGGCAATCTGGCTGCCAGGGCCATCCCTGTGCTGAGCATTCCCCAGGGCTGCTCCTGAGCTGCCGCAGGCACCCAGCCAAGAGCAACACCAGCCCGGAGCATCCGCCGTCTTGAAGCCATCTAAGGACTTGGCTGTCCAGGTCAGGAGCCAAGGCTGGGTCTCCTTCGCCCTCGGCAGAACCCCGTGCCCAGCGTAGCCGCGTGCCAGCCCCGGGGGGACGTGGGGACAGGCAGGCTGGAGGAGGCAGGCGCACAAACCGCAGCAGCTTCCTCCAGGAAGAGCTCCCGAGGACGTGGACCTGCTCCCACCTCGCCACGCCGCAGCATCCCTGCCAGCCCCGCTGCCAACCCTGCCCAACGGGCACGGCTGGGACACGACGGAGACGGTGGGGCTGAGGGCCGGTCTCCGCGTGCCTCCCCCAGCAGACCCCCGCGCTCCCAGCAAACCCAGCAGTGCCTGCTCGGAGCTCCGCAGCATTCCGAGCTTGTCTAGACCCCGGCGAGCGCCTGCCAAGCTGCGGAGAGCAGACACAGAGCAGCCACAGAGCCCCGCTTGCGTAAGGGCTGGCCACGACCCAGCCCAGCCGCTGCAGCCCGTGATTTACTTTCTAGGAGGAAGGTGGCTTGGGCAGCCCCGGAGCTGCACCGCCGGCACCTCGGCGTCCCCCTGGGTGCTGCAGAGCTGCCTGGCCTCTCCAGCACGAGTTGAGGGCAAAAGCCTAAGGAGCTCTGCCAAGGCCCCATCCTTAAAACCCGCGGGGACGGTGCCTTGGGCCACCCCGCGAGCTGCCCGCACTCACTGCGTGGGCTGGACCAGCGGCACGGCGCCCAGCCGCAGCACCGCCGGCCCCCTCGGGTTGCGGACTTTCTTGATGGAGGAGATCTTCAGCAGGTCGAACCTCTTAACCAGGTTAAAGCCTGCGGGACAGAGCAGAGGAGGTGAGACCTGGGAGGGCTGACGCTCTCCTGGCAGGGTGGGCAGCCCATCCCCGGGCAGCGCAAGGTGGGTTTTTCCTTACCCGTTACGTTCTCATACTTGTCCCCAACCAGATCCTCGTCCCAGAGCTGCGGGCACGGCTCCCCTGCAAGGCAAACCAGCACGTCACCGCAGTGTCCCTCCCCAGGGGCGCGGGGAGGCTGTACAAGGTGGGTCACACCACGCGGAGCTCCCCAAGCCCACGCGGGTCTCAGGGCGCTGCCAGGAGCTCGCCCCGGCCCCCCGGCAAGCTGAAGCCGCTGGCAGCCATGGGGCAGTATGGATCCGGTAAACGCCGCTCCCATGGCAGCGTCGGCACCTCGCAAACAGCCCGCCAGGAGCAAAGCAGCCAGTTGGGAAGAGTTCAAAGCTGGAGCCTGGCCGCCTCCCGCAGCAAGTTCACCAGGTGAAATGCTTTTCCCAGTCGCTGCGTGTTTTGCCTCATAAGAGCCTCGCGGCTGGAATCATCATCATCAGGAGACTTGGACAGGCGCCGCGGACACCCACAGTGGGGAGGTGGCACCCAGAGCCACCCGCTGGCTTTCCTGTCCGATCCTGGTGACATCCTCAGACCTGGTGGCCCCAGGGGACATACGCGAGGGCCCGGCCAGGGGACGGCGAGAGGCTGAGCCACAGGAAATGCCGTGTCAGTTGTAGTCACGGGAATGTTGGTGCTGTTTGCAACGGTGCTGATATATCGTTGCTCCAGCAGCATCAATCCACCTCCGCTGGATGCTACCAGATGTTGGGAGGTGCGAGATAGATGTGGAAACACGGGGGTATTGAAAGAGGAATTTGTTTTGTCTCCACGCACACCAGCCCCGGAGCAGGGATGGCTCTTGACGATTCATCCGCCTCTTCCCCAGCCCTCGGCCATTCCCGGTGGGGCGGCTCCAACCCCCGCAGCCCCACTGCTCACCTCCACCTCGGCCCGAGACCCCGGCACCACCACGGTGCTTCTCCCACAGGCTGACCACTTGCTCGCGCACGGCCAGCAGCTGTGCAGGGCGGTGGCCCTCGCCCTCGGGACCCCCGGCACGGCGGCAGCAGTGGGGGCTGCGGTGCTGGAGCCGGTCCCGCAGGCACATGTCACAGCCAGGGGCAGAGTTCCCTCCCGCCGGCGGTGAGATCATCCGCAGCAGGGCAGGGGGCGGAAAGCAAAGCATAAATCACCCCGGCAGTGATCTGCTTTGAAGCCTCTCCGGGCTCCAGCACTGCCTCAAAGGGAAAAATCTTGTCCCCCCAACTTTCATTTCCCTAACGAAGGGCCAGGAGCGAATGGGCCATGCCACATGGCACAGTGGGTGCCAGAGCCGGCCGCGTTGTCCCTTGCTCTGGCAAAGCCGGGAAGCCCCCAGGCCCTGCCGCGAGGAGCCACTGCTCCACCCCCATAAAGACTGATGCAACCATGGCTTCGCTGCCAGCGGCTCCTCCCCACCATCCTCCTCGAGCTCCCCCCGCGCCACAGACCCACGCGCAGCAGCCCTGCAGCCAGGGACACCTTGGCCGGGACCCCCACGGGTTCAGTCGTTGTCCCCCTCTCCCCAGCTGCATGGTGACAGCCCTGAGCCCTCCACTGTTGGCATGCTCCATGGCCAACCCTCTTCCCACCTCACACCCGGAGGCAAAAACCCCCTCAGGAGCTCTGTGCATCCTCTCGGCTGCCCTGGGCAGTCCTGGCTCACCTACAGAGCAGCCCCGACTCGCTCCTGACCGGATCCGGCTCCCGAACACGCGGCCGGACGGTGCTGCCTTCGCCGCCAGCTGGCAACAAGCGCCCTGTGGCCGGAGCGTGGCCAAGCCTGCTCCTTCTGTGACCACGGTCTGGGCCACAGGGTGTTCCAGGCGCTCGGCTGCTGCGGGGGTGATGGCAGGGTGTCCCCGGGCTGGCTCCCCGCGGCAGGGCTCGCTCGGCTCTCCCTGGCCCCCTGCCTGCACGGGACGCTGAGCAAAGCCCCAGCGCCGGGACGGCCAGCGCTCAGCAGGGAGCCAGTGTCCATGGCAGTCACTCCAGCCACCAGCGTGCTCCTGCCTGTGGTCCTGGCACGTGGGGACCCAGCACGGCTCACAGTGTCCCCCGGTCACCTCTGCCCCATGATCCTGGGGTCTGACCTAGCCCTCCCCTCCTCTCCCCAGGGACGGGCAAGGAGATGGTTGCTCCCATGCAGTCCCCGAGCCCTCGCTCCTGGTGTCCCTTACCTTCCGCCGGCAGCAGCTCCTTCCCTTCGCAGGCACTGACGAGCCCCGCGAGGGCGAGGGCCCAGAGACCCCTCATGGTGCCCGTGGCAGCGGCTCGGGGCCAACACAGCTGCCTGCAAGGGAGAGAGACCGGGATCGGGCAGCAGCGGGACAGGCACATGGTGGGCACCATCCCGCATGCCCGTCTGCGCTGGGATGCTGCCAGCAAAGCCACCAGCATCGGGTCGATGCCGACCTGCTCAGCCATGGCTCGGGCAGGTTTTGGGGGCTCAGTGTGGCCCCCATCCACTGCAGGATCCCCCGTCTGCTCTGCACCCTGCCCAAGCACACAGGGCAAACCCCAGCATCCCGGCATTCACGCGTTCGGTCCAACCCCAGCATCCAGATTTACTCCAAACATCCGGAAATGCGGAGGCAGAGGTGCCCCACAGCAGAACCGGGTGTCTCCTGCGCAGACCACTGCCCGGGAAGGTGTCGCTCCCTCCTGTTTTATCTCCCGGTCCCGTTCGGATCCTGGGGTGGCCCGAGGCCCCGCAGGTCACCCCAACCTGGCCTCCCTCCTGCCTGCTTCCTGCCACGAGGCAAGGCAGGGCTGCAGCAGCCGGAGCCGGGCGCTGTGACAGACCGGACACGCTCGGCTCTGCTCCCCGCTGCAAGAGCGGGACACGCATCCCTCTGCCTCCGTCCCCACGCACCGCAGTGGGGACTCTTGTGACCCGGCGGCCCTGCCTCTGCCCTGCCTGCACCCCACTGCCCTGTGCCCCCCAGCTCCCCTG